>JAAGWP010000456.1:0-61438 GCA_013266165.1 Fusarium graminum
GTACATGTTGTTGCTGAGGGGGAAATTGTTGAACGTGGTTTGTCTGGGAGATCTGAGAAGCCGTGATGGTGCAGTCCTGGATCTCATCTTGATTGTCTGTCTGCCTTTGCATCTTCTTCATCTTCAATCTCATCCTCTTCATCATCACTTTGTTCTTCATCGCCACCACCATTTTCTTCACCGTCAGCTGCAGAACCGGCGGTTGAAGTGCTTTTGGTAGCACGGCGACGCCTGGGACCTGATGATGCGCGACTGGCTGCTTCGCAAGATTTTCTATATATATATCGTGATTCTTGCTTGTTCTTGCTATCATCATGAGGATGTGTTGTGCGGTCGTTCATGGTGTTGAACATTTAGCATATGAGTATTCAATGCTGCGATGAGATGTCCTGACAAGACCAATGCATGGCTTTTGGATTGCATTGTTTTAAATGGGAAATCACTCTATATTTTTCAGTTGTACATGTAAAAACACAAACATTATCTGCACTTGCGAGACGAACAGTCATAAGAAAACGTTGGCGGTTGGACTAACGCCATACGTGGTACTCGATCCGCAGCCAAGAATCTTTAGCGGGAAGGATTGAGATCTTGCTGTGAGATCCATCTAAACCTAGATGAACAGTCATTCCGGGCAAAGAAACACTATTGTCGGCTCAATAGTCAAGAACAAGTGCATCCTCTCATTTGTGTGGCAGCATCGACGAACGTTGACGCGTAGACATTGAGGCTGTGAACAGGGTCATCGTGGCTTCCTTGATCTGATCTCGCTCGTAGTGTTTCACTTGGACAAGATTAGACAAGATTGGCATGTTCTAATTCAAGCCTTGATTCTGGGACATCCATGTTGAAGGTATGTCGACTCTTGACTATCCAATCAGGGAATAGGTGATGATCAGGTGTGGCTTTCAGCAGCACAGCCACTACACCGATATGTACGGCTCGGAAAATATGATATACGAGAAATGATGAGAGAGAAGTGATGGAATATCTCAAGAAAGGGACAGTTATAAGCATATGAATCAATACAATCATCTCTTCTTTTGACTCATATTATCTCCATGAGTTGCCCCGTGCTCCTGCTCTTTTCTCAGACAAATTAGACCGTCTTATTTTACCCTACCTCTAGGCTGGTCTCCTGTCTTGACACTACGTCACTGCTGTGACGCCACAGCATGTCACTGCATGACCGAATGACAGAGGCCTCTCACACTCTCCATGGTCCCTGCCAAGATTCCAATTGGACTGACGTGCCGTGCCAACAGCCAGCAAGATCTTGTTGTATAAAGCTGATCGCCAACCCCCTAACACCTTATTTTCTACTCAAACAAGCTTCTTTCAACGACATCTCGTCCCTATAATCAACTTCACAAAAGGTAGAGACAAGAAGCAATCCTCAACATTAGGAAACACGCATGAACTAACAGAGCCCACCTAGATTACCCACACCTACAACCTACTCCCAACACAAATAAACAGACAAACATCATGGGTCTCTTCTGGTCAAAGGGAATTGGTGGCCGTCATTTCGGCACCAGTATCCATGCCGACAAGAATGGCGTCCGACGGGGTCCTTGGCGATTCTCTTTCGGAAAGTTCAACTGCTTCCGAAGCTAAATACTTGACCACTTGGCTACATATTTCTACACTTTCTTTCTGAAGCAACGGAAAACCGCGTCTTAGAGGGCGCCGACACGATGAAACGACATTAATGGACTTGAAGGAGTTTGGCAATTGACAAGGGACAAAGATTAGTAGTTAATGTTCTCTGGTAATTCAACTTGACTTTTATAAACATGTGGCTGGACTACCATGACGACGATGTGATCTTTGGTGTTTTGATACAGGGTAGGGAATAGTGGGGGTCCGAGTCCACATTCCACTCTTGCCATTTGACGTGCATGCATTCACGTAGAGCAACCAAGAGCATGACAGCCTAGACATTAGAACAAATTCTAGCTCTCTCGACTGACTTCAAAATATCACAATGAGCATTTCATGAGCCAAGTCGCCCGTTACACGTGTCATGGCGCTTCTCAATTTTACACTCAGTGAGGAGGGTGTTGCAGCCTTTCGTGACGCCCTCATCTGCCTAAACAAGTTCAGTGACGACGTCTCAATCGAGGCACGCAAAGATTCGGTATGCTGAGTCGAAACCGTCGCCTTGATCCAACAATACACTAACATGCCAAGTAGTTTGTTCTTACGACTCTGAATACTTCCAAATCTGCCTACGCAAGTGTGAGATTGGCCACAACCAAGTTCTTCTCCCGTTACCAGTATCAAGGGAGTCGCCAGTTCCGCGACCGTTTCTACTGCACCCTTTACATTCGCGTGAGTACGCTTGCACCCGACGCCACAAGCATGGTACTAAATATTGGCAGGCCTTAATCTCTTTATTCCGTAGCCGCACATCGCCTGATTCGCAAAGAGATGCTGAGAAACAAACGCTCATTGAGAGATGCGATGTCGCCATTGAAGACGGGGAAGGAGTTCAAAGTCGTTTCATCGCGCGCCTCATCTTTCGGAACGGGCTGACATCTACGCACCGTCTTCCTTTTGAAGTCGCAGTGCCTGTTCATGCCAAGTTCAACAGACAAGATGCGCCTCATCACTGGACGATTTCCTCGCGAACGCTGCGGCAGCTAATGGATCACTTTGGGCCCGGTATCGAATTTCTCGACATCAATACTGATGGCGATCACGTTAATTTTACTTGTTTCAGCGAAAAGACAGTGAGCGAGGATGGTGTGTATCTCGTCGTCATTCGGATATTCGTTTACTGACATTCAATAGCGGTCCTCAAGAAGCCACTCCAGACATCAATCGCCGTCGAGGCCGATGAATTTGACGATATAGATGTGGAAGACAAGCTTCATATCGTCATTTCAGTCAAGGATTTTAGGGCCATTGTTCAACATGCTGGCATCACAGGCAACGACGTATCGGCTCGCTACTCAATTCCCACACAGCCTATACAGCTTTCATATGCCGGCGATGCCATGTCATGCGAGTTTCTTGTCATGACAGTGGGTGAGCGCGGGACTAATACCAGCCAAAGGACCAAGAAAGGCCGCAAAAATGCACCACAAAGTACCGGGCCACGTCTCGAGGCCACTTCACATAGGCCAAGTATGGCTCCCCCAGAATCGCAGAATGCTCCTCAGCCAGCCCCTCCCCCCTCGATACCTCCTCACAACCCGACACCACAATTGAGCGCTGCTAGAGCCAGCGCGTCGCGTGTAGGGGCATTTGATCTTCGACCTTCGCAGAAACCCCAGCCACCTGCCACCAACAGATCGGAGAGTCTGTTTGTGGAAGATGAAGGCTGGGAGCCTATCAACTACGAGGACGAGGAGCTTGCGGAAGACAACGCCAAACTGGGATGGGATCACAGTATCGATCCTGTAAGTTGAACGAGTTCCCAATCTTGACCATATACTGACTACAGTAGAATGCTTCTGCCCTGAATATGAGCCGCTTTGCGGAGAACCCTGCGCCTGCTGAACCTGAGGCTGAACAACCGCACCCACAGCCCACGGATGCTGAATCAACATACCTTGAGCCAACACAGAAGCTGGCAGATGTTGAGAGCCTGGCCCTATTCCCAGATTAAGGATGGGCTATTGGAGGATGGAAGAAATGACAATGGACGATATTCACTCAGCTGTAATAAATACCCAACTGGTGGCACAGCCTGCCCCAACTTCTCCTATCTTGGAGCCTGGAGGGATGAATTTAGACGAAGCAATGACATTCCATCGGCCTTTGACGTCGTTGTTCTCAACTTGTGGTCCGCAGTTGCCATGTTCACCCCATCCCCATGTAAGGACATCACCTGAAGCAGAGAGAGCAACGACATGCTCACTACCAATTGCAATCTCGCTCAATTCTGGTAGGTTCGGAGGAGGCAACTGTCCGTGGTCATCTCGTCCCCAGGCCTGTAGAGAACCGTCCTTTGCCAAGACAAAGACGTTTCCCCAACTGGCTCCTACGTCTTTCCACTCAGGACATGTCGTGGGTGCACTTGATTGAATGTTCCATTTGTCTGAACCCAGGACCTTGATATTTCCACTTTGCGGTTCGCCGAACAGACAAGTGAATTCTCTACCACAGACAGCTCGTGCAATCTTGAAGTCGATACCCTCGATCTTCCGCGGTGCGTGAAGGACCTGACCAGGCTCGCCAGCTTGGGACTTTCTCGCATTACCCCAGCCATAGGCGTCGCCGTTGTCAAGAACTGCGATAGCATGTCCCATGCAGGCAGCCAAATCAATAACCTGCGTTCCTGGAGGAGGAAAATCTTGGATTTGCGTTGCAGACGGTGTCCGGATGATGAGTTCGCCCAAACCCAGCTCGCCCTTCAACCCTGCACCGAAGCTGAAGACTCGATTGCCCTTGCCGTCTGCATCTTTAGCCACAATGATAGATGCTTCCCATGTTGCTGTGATCAAGGTAATTTCACCAACTGGAAGCTCTCCACGCTTGGTGAGCTGAATTTCTCGGAACACAGCTGCATCTGGCCCACTTGTCAAACCGCATGCACCAGGCGTAGAGTCACCACTCCAGTAAAGTTGGCCAGTTTTTGTGAGGAGCAGCGTATGGTTTCCACCAGCCACGACTTGTGTAATTGGAGAGGTTGGCGGGTCAGGATGGAAAAGGACCTGCTTCGGCACTGAAACGTCCTCTTTGTGGCCGATACCGAGTTGGCCAGAGCCATTTGAGCCCAGGGCGAATACGACCTCCATATTTAGAAGAAGCGAAATGAAGAACAAAAAATCTGTAATCTCAACTACCCGAAACCTAGTTGTAAAGCTCCTCCTGAGGTTCTGCGTGCTTCTCTTTGCCCTGCAGTGGATAGCTTCATAGGCCGACCCACCCCCATCGCTATATCGCGAATTTCTGCCGGCTTACGTAAAGCCCATCAAATCTCCACCATAAAGAAGGTCGCGAACTTTTTTTTCTCTCGATTCTTTCTTTACTCTCACTCACACTCTTTTGGGCTTTTTCGCATAAAGCTTCAACAAGACACTCGCTTGAGAGGATGTGAGACGTGTTCTCTGTTCTTGCTATCAACGCGCTGCAGACAATATGGCTTCACAACCGCAGCCTGTCCCCGAGGGGATGGAGAATTTTGTCGTCGGACTCATTGGTATGGGCGACATGGGCAAGATGTACGCCGAAAGGCTGTCTGCCGCTGGCTGGAGGTAAGTCTAGAATCAGATGCGATTCATACTTCCAGCCTCTTCTCTTTAATGGTAAGCAAATCCCTCTTCACTGTCTTGTCCTCGCCCCTCCCCTCTTTCATGATGACTAGAGCGCATTTGGCTCGAGTACTGTGCAGGGACGCCTGGTATCCGTCTTGGCCACCAGAATCGGCCCTGTGCTCTCACTGATGTAAACGCTTGCTACCTTAATTATCAACTGTCTGAATTTTCACCTTCCTACCTCGATTTGTTGGCACTACTTGCTTTGACACAAAAGCTAACATAAACAAGAAACAGATATCCTCACTCCGTAATTGCAAATTACCGAACCGGATGCCGAGTGGCTAATGGCGGACTACCTTAGAATTATGGCCTGCGATCGAGAAGAGAACCAGGAGAGCCTTCAGAAAGAATACTCTGGAAATGTATGGCTTAGTGATTCCTGTTCTGCTCTGCCTCGCTCCAGTCGCTGAAGCTATTGAATAGAAAAATATAGAAATTTGTCGAAATGGCCACTATGTATCACGCGCAAGCGACTATATCATCTACAGCGTCGAAGCTGCCGTCATTGACCGTGTGATTGCTCAGTATGGACCATGTACGCGCCCTCGTATACGTCGTGAATATGCTGTCTCATAAACTTCATGTCACGATGTTAGAAGTCATGAGAAATCAGATTACTGACGTTCATGTACAGCCACCAAGCTTGGCGCTATCGTCGGAGGCCAAACCTCTTGCAAGTCCCCCGAGATCGCCGCTTTCGAGACTCACCTCCCGTCCGATGTCGACATCATTTCCTGCCACTCGCTTCACGGCCCCAACGTCGACCCTTATAACCAACCTCTTGTCCTCATTCAACACCGCGCTCCAGACTCGGCTCTTCGCAAAGTTGAGACTGTCCTCAGCTGTCTCCGGTCCAAGTTTGTCCATCTCTCCGCTCGCGAGCACGACCGTATCACCGCCGATACCCAGGCCGTTACCCATGCTGCCTTCCTGTCCATGGGCAAGGCTTGGCATGCCAACAAGCAGTTTCCTTGGGAGTTGAGCCGCTACGTTGGCGGCATTGAGAATGTCAAGGTTAATCTGATGCTACGCATCTACAGCCAAAAGTGGCATGTATACGCTGGTCTGGCTATACTTAATCCAGAGGCCAGGGAGCAGATCTCCCAATACGCACGAAGTGTCACAGACCTGTACAAGCTCATGCTTGAGGGCAACCGTGATGGCTTCAGGGAACGAGTCTATCGTGCACGCGATAAAGTCTTTGGGCCCTCTACATCCTGGGAGACACGCCCTCTGCTTGAGCCCTCGATCTTGTCATCCTTCTCTCTTGGTACCCCAACTGACGAGCCTCGGCCCAACAACCATCTGTCCATCGTAGCAATGGTAGACTGCTGGGCGGCCCTCAACATCGTGCCGTATGATCACATGCTTTGCAGTACTCCTTTGTTCCGCTTGCGCCTTGGTGTAACTGAGTACTTGTTCCGGAACGGGGATGTTCTCGACGCTGCCATTGAGACCGCTATTGACGACAAGACATACCGCAGTGATGACCTTGAATTTACATTTGCGGCACGGGCTTGGGCTGAGTGTGTCAATCTGGGACACTTTGAGACGTGGGAGAAACGGTTTGTCAGTACTCAAGAGTTTTTCCAGCCTCGGTTCGAAGAAGCCAAGGTAGTGGGCAACCAAATGATGAAGAAAATACTGGAAAACTCTAAGGATAATTAGTAGAATTGGTCCAGTCACAGGTAACAAAAGCCTTTTACTCAAGCAATACTCTAAACAGATAGCTATGCGCTTCCAAACTCCAAACAAGGCTTAGCTCGATCAAGAAACAATTATCGGACTCCATGTAAAATTACAGTTCCTACCCTGAGTGGCAGTCCCATGATTGGTGACCCCATCGCGTGTCCAATACCGTACACTGTTTCCCATACAACTTTACACCTGAGTTACCACATCAGGGAGTCTAGACTCAATGCTCTCCTCCGTCATAGCCACGCCGTCTCCCAAGGTAGGGGCAGCGAATGAGCACTCCGCAGTGCTGCTCTCATTTCTGTTTTCTTCAAACTCAGTGTTTTGAGAATCGTGAAGAAGGGCAGATGACGTCGTCTTGGCAGTTCCACCATCAACAAGAAGGCGCCAGGGATACCCTTCAGAGGGAATGTAAGATGTACTGAACAACAGCTGATCAGCCAAGCGACGCCGTGTAGATCTCGAAGGAGTAGTCGGACTGCACCATATCAGTCAATAAGATTGGGTTACATAAACCACAAAAAGACTTACCGCGGAATACGTGTGGTTCGTGACCTTTGTCGTAACGACTGTCTCAAGGTCTGTTCTTCCTCTGGAGTTTCAGGCGTGCTCTCAGTTTCGAATGCCGCCAACCATGACCAAGGGTTTCCTGGAATTATGGGTGCATTAGAAGCCACGGCTTTCTGCTCATTATTTTGAGCAACGCTAGCCATGGCCTCACCATCACGCGCACGTCGGGTTGCGGCCGCAATGTTTTTCACAGTAGGTATCTGCCGTACGGGTTTAGGCGACAGGACTGTGTTCCTAATCACTTCTTGAAGATGTCGTTTTTGGTCTGGGCTGTGGTTAACAAGCATTCGGGCAATCTGCTCGTCGAGCAGCTCCATCATTCGACGACTGCCGATTTGAGGCTATGTATATCAGTCGTCGGTCACAGAAAGGGATGCCATTGCACTTACTTTTGGGCGATGCTCGTCGATACACTTTATAACATCTTTGGCAATGACTGGCCTTCCTTGCAGAGATTCAAATCCAAAACCTGCTGCCGCAGTTGGTGGGATTTCCCCATTGGCAACTGCATTGAGACTCAAAAATGCGCGGTCGGCACATATAGGGCGACAACGCGGGCAGATCTTGTACTGACACTCATCCGAATCGTAAGATGCACACCGTCCAGTAGAGGAGTGTTCGTCAAGAGGAGCTTCAAAGTCTGAGGATGGGAGAACAGTGCTGAATAAAGCTGAGCTGCTTTTTCGAAACTCCTCCTTCGCAATAACATTTTTCAACTGAGTTACCTTTAGCTGACATTACACCAAGAGTGAAAGAATAAATAATTGCTAGAAAAAGATTGACTGACCTGTTCTCGTTGTCTCAAGATCGTCGCAATTTGATCTGGTCGGTAGGAAGCCATTTGTCTTGGAGTGAGTCCGTCAAGAAAGCTGAGTTTGTCCTGTCGAGCCTTTGCACTACCTTTACGAATACCCATGTTCTTACGAAATGAGTAGTCTAAGTAGTCCATGCATGACTGCTGCCGTATTAGCTTCCTAAAATAGAGAGTGTTGGTCAGGCGGTATCTCACCAGCTTCTCCTCGATCACCTTTTCACGATCTTGACTGCACTGATACAACCACCCGAAGGGGCCAGGTTCCTGGCAATTGGAGCATCTCAGACCTGGGTCGTAAACTCGAGTCATTGTGAGATGTGTGCATTGTGGTTTAAAGACTGGCTGGCGCGATCGTTTAGACAAGGGTAGAAACGCCATCGTGAAGCAGTCGAGTATAGATCGAACGAGTGATCTGCTGGTTCGCGTATCCGGACAAACTCTCCTGAATTACGCAACGTAGGTGTGCTGGGATAAAGCAAAGGCCAGTGCCGAGCCGCGATTCGAAAGTTGATTATAAGCAATGCAGTGTATAATGCATGATTTGGGAGTTGCCAGGGAGCAAAGTAGCTCGAGACGAGGAATTGAGAAGATAGAGTTGAGGTAGAGGAGAATTTTACGCCCAGGCAATGACCAGAAAGTATGTCTCTTCTATGGCCAGCTGCCACGAGTGCTAACAAGTGCGATGCAAGTGGCAGTTGCCTATAAACAGCTGCCCTGGTTTTTGTCAAGCACCATGCAATGCAAACCGGTAGAGCCTACATTCACATTATTATATAAGTAACAAACATCTCCTACAGATTGAAAAAGCCACTCGACAACACTCAAGCCAGAAAGTAGAGGGAATGTTGCGTCGACATATATTCTGCACATTGAAGCTTTTTGGTGTTGCCAACGATCGCGTTATCTCTTTGTACGTTTCCTCGTACCTTCACCTCTCACCTTTAGCTATGGGATTTCATTGTTCGGCAATGCGTAGATGTTAGTTTCCTCATCTTTAGTATTTAGCATCATGCTGGGTGGCTCGCCACCAGACATAGCGATAATCAAGTAGGAGATATGCTCTTCACCTTGCACACACTCACAAGCATACACTAGCCGCAACGACGATAGTTATAATTGGCTATGCGATAAGGATCAATCAAAAATCACCGACATTGGCTGACAAAGCATGGAGTGCAATACGGCAATCAGCTGGGGCCCTCAAAGAGGTTTTGTCTATTTTTATGGCCTCGTTCACAATTGACAAGGCTTTCACCTAACCTCTCCTTAGCGCCCTCATCGGCTGAGTACAGGCAAGGCGGATATCTTATGCAACCTTCCGACTCCAAGGGGATCTTGCTGTTTGAACGGTTGATGCCAGTTTTGTTGTCGTTCAACGGCGCGTTTTCATTTTCTAGCATACTATTTGCTAGTACCGCAAGCAACGCAAACCCCTTTCCGATGCATAACCGTAAAGCAGCCCAAAAACCGATCCGTTCCCTTTTAAACCTCAGTGGTAACCTTCGCCTTGGGGTTGGTGACCTTGACACCCAGTTGCTTGGCACGGGCGATGATGTCAACTCGCTTTCGGGAGGAGACGTTGTGGGCAATCCTGTGGACGTTGTTAGTGACAGTTGGTCGACCGGGTAAGAGGGGAAAGCGTACTCGGCGGCGTGGGTTCGGTTGTGCATCAGGAGAAGCTCAACATCGCCAACGTTGCTGACGAGGAAAGCCTTGTGGCCGGAGGGAGCCATGAAGCGGGTCTTCTTGTTAGAACCATAGCCGATCTGAAGTCGTAAGGTGTCAGCACATTGGTCTCGATGTCCTCGGTCGCCGGAAAGTTGATGATCCCGGTCGTCCTCGCAAAGGTTCAACGTACAGAGGGCATGGCAATGGTACCACGGAAGCGTCGTCGAACTCGGCTGTCGATACCCTTGGGCTTGCGCCATGACTTGTCCACGCACTTAAAACGATCGGACTGATGCCTCTCGAAACGCTTTGTGCCTAGAGACAAGAGTCAATATCTTCATTTCCATCTTCCACGGCGAAGGTCGCTTCTCGGGGTCGGATTCGGTAAACATACGCTTCTTGACAATAGGAACGTGCTTCTTGGCGGAAACCATCTTGAATCAATAATGTCAGTCTTCGTGATTGATGAGGATCGATGTTTGAGGCCCAACTGACCTTGACGGTTGGCTGCGGTTTCGTTAGTAGTGGGTTGACGCTGTCGTTGAAAATCGCACGAAAATTTGTCAAACACCAAAAGCGAGCGGGCAGCTTCGATCCACGGGTCTTGCCCTAAGTTGTGTCGGCTAGAAAGTGGGTCGCTCTTTCCCACAGAAAAAAAAAGAGGGTGCCCCACTTCTGATTGGTCTCCCGCTTGGGCACAACCCTTACCTCTCAGAATTTGAGATACGCAAGATCAACACCAACACAACACGGTCGACCGCTCTATCCTCCGGCATCACGACAACCGCAATCATGTCGACCACCAACTCCGTCCAGTGCTTCGGCAAGAAGAAGACCGCCACCGCCGTTGCCCACTGCAAGGTTCGCGAAGCCCAGATCCAGACGACACACGATACTTGGGCCAGGAGGCTAACATAATGTGAAATTTGCAGGCTGGCCGCGGTCTCATCAAGGTCAACGGACGTCCTCTCCAGCTCGTCCAGCCCGAGATCCTGCGATTCAAGGTATGATTCTGCTCCCTTTTAAGATTTTTTACCTTGTCTTGCCCCCCTCATGTGTCGAGTTCGACCAAAAACTAATAATCATCTATAGGTCTACGAGCCTCTTCTCGTTGTTGGCCTCGACAAGTTCGCCAACATTGATTTGCGTGTACGCGTCTCGGGCGGTGGAATGGTTTCGCAGTACGTCCGAATCGTTGAGAAGGAAATATGATCCTAGTTAACACGATCCAGGGTCTACGCCATCCGACAAGCTATCTCCAAGGCCCTCGTCGCCTACTACCAGAAGTTCGTCGATGAGCACTCCAAGAACCTCCTAAAGCAGGCCCTCGTCCAGTTCGACCGAACCCTCCTCGTTGCCGATAACCGTCGTTGCGAGCCCAAGAAGTTCGGTGGTAAGGGTGCCCGCTCTCGCTTCCAGAAGTCTTACCGTTAAACGGTTCAAGACGGTTGTCGAGGAGGAGCACAAAAGCGTCGAGCCGGAGCGTTGGTGCAGTGGAGGATATTACGGGCAGTGCGAAAAAGGAACCGGAGTCACATTTTCCCTGGTATGGGAATGGGTTTCCCATTGGCATTTGCATGCGCTTGCTTTTGGCGGATTTTAAAGGATCTGGCAGGCAAATGAAATCTTCAAAGTTAAAGATGCGGCTCGCGCTGCTATGAAATGTGATGTCAATGGACTGTCTTCCTCGCTGGACTCGCTCCGATACTTGGTTCCCGTGTTTCCCCGCCTGTGACGTCGAAGCTATTGCTCATGAATGTCTATGTTTTCTAATTAAAGACGACCCAGGCTGGACCTTCCAAACCCCAGGAATCGCTGACTCAAGAATAGGCTGCTAGCCAGGCTGGCACTCACCATTGTAGGCGAAATGTGATACTGTTCAGATAGTGAAAGTAGAGCGTGGTTCATTTGATCTATTCACGAGGTGTCAGACTCAACCTAATCATTATTACTTGTTGCTGTGGTAGAAGACTCCCAACTCCCTGAAGGCAGGTTTCTTCATGCTACTCTAATTGCTCCATTCCTACCTGACTATCAAAGCCCTGGACATGCCCCATCGTATTCTCTCCATGTCTCCGTGCTTGCTGAACCATTCCACGGCTACCACTCCCGCCATTCTCGCCTAGTGTTTTCAGACGCGAAGCATCAACGAAGTATGACATCCTTAGTCATTCCACGAGACAAGATCGCGCTGTCGTCCAGATTCGTCAAGGTCAACAACCTCTGGTGCCCATTCTCCACGCTCATCTTCAGCTGCCAAATCCACCATTTCCAACTCGACTTGCTCGCCATCTTCCATCGTGACGTTACCCCGGCGTAGATAGTCTCCACGTAAATCCCAATCCAATGTCTCCGTAGCCACCGCCTCAAGACCTGCAAAGGCTGTAGCAACATCCAGATGTTCAGGTGTAGCCTGACGGCCCAAACCTTGCACAATTTCGTCAAGACGACGTTTGTAGACTGTGAGTGCGAGTCGCAAGTCTCGACTTTGTGATTCGGCGGAATCGAGAATCGAGCCTTCGAGCCAAGAAGCACTGTATGTAAGTTGAGCCGTCAAGGTGCGGATGAATGCAGCAGCCAGAGACGGTCGACGAGCAGGGAGAAGGTAAGCTCGGAGAAATACTCTGAGCAGCATGTGCCACCATTGCTGAATACACGAATCGTTGCCTAGATGCACACCCACAACAAAAGAGAACTGGAATTCGCCAACAATATCATCAGAGCCAAGATCATTTTCAGATGTATCGACTAGTGATAAAATGTAGGGAGTTGCGTCTGTAGCCTCCAGTGTTCGATCGGCACCAGTGTTGACTGTTGAGTATGTCTTTGTTCGCTGACCAAAGACAAAATTGAGCTCGCGAGTCTGGAGCAGAGGATTTGAAATTGACTGATCGAGTTCCATCTCACCTGCCATGAGTATCGACCCTTTCACGCGATCGCCAGTATGCACTGTCCAGTTATCGAACTGCTGTCCCGTAACGCGGTTGAGAAGGCTCTCGGTTACTTTGCCAGTCAACTGCTCCCACATGTTAAAGTTCCTTTCTGAAGCACCCTGGGTCAGCTGGCCAGAGGGAGCATTAACTGAGCTTGGGTCTTGATAAGGAACAAGCTTGGAGTGTATGGTCTCAAGGTTGTCAGCTTGAATGCGTGCTTCGGCTCGAGCAGAGTCGCCGAGAACCTCATTGAACCGATCCCATTGCATGACATGAACGGTGTCGACAGAATTTGTAACAATCCAGAAACCACATCGAGCGGAGAGACCTCCGGGATGAGCAACCCAGAAGAAATGAGCACCTGGTGGTATATCCCTGACTCCTCCAAAGTGCTTGGCTGTGAATGATATGGAGTCATAACCAACAGTGAAAACCTCTGGGAGGTCGAGAATAAGAACCACATCGCCACCTCCCAGCTTGTGTGTTAAAGGTTCCCAGGCCGGGCTGTGGAAAGATTTTGAAGAGCCATGTTGTGAGGTTTTGTATACAGATGTGCCGTTGTTCTCGCCCTGTGCTGAGGGAGGATCCAGAGGCGGGGGACCCTCGTCGTCTTCCTCTCCGCGAGGCGTCTCATTGACCTGATGAACATGGAGAGTTCCCAGAGGATGTGTGCCTACAACCGAAACTGACTTTGCCGAGCCTCCACCAAAGGATGCACCAGAGCTTGATTTTGTCAAGCCTTTAGGACGATGGGGGAACGGTGGTAGATCACCCTCCATCTTAGTAAGGGAACGCAGGGGTTGATGAGAGGGAAAGAAGTATGCGAGGTTGCGGACTGAGAAATAGGTGTTTTCTTCTATTTTCACTGAGTGTCAGGTCTCCGAGCTTGAGAAAATGCTGGTGCGGGTTGATATTATGATGATAAAATGTCTTGTTGAGATTAGTATTGTTACACACCAAAACATTGTTGGATGGCGGGGTAGCAAAAAAGCAGGGCCGACGCAAGCGGCAGGAATTTGGAACAGGAGCCAGTTCAGTACTCAGACCGTTTAAAATTGCTAGGGGAGAGGTTCGATTGTTATTGGATACAAGATTTGTCTTTTGTTCTCATGGGACATTCGTTGAAGATCAGTAAAAGACTTCAGAGGCTCCTTTCTTGGCCTGTACTTTTTTTGTTGACCACATACGTGCTTGATAAACGCACGTCATCACTCGAAAGCATTGGAGAGTCCTAAATGACGTGGAATATGAACATGAAAATGAGAGGAACCCATATTATAAACTATGTATATACAGAAACAGCTTCATCTACGTTATTATACACGATAAATACAGTTTCAGTGGCAGTGGAGTCGTAGCCAGTGATGGCAGTGCTGTAAGAGGCAATCTATGATACTAAATTTATAAATTTTGTAATTATTAGCCTAAGATCATCTAAGACTTATATAAATTTTGCAAACTCATCAAAATTTATTTCATATCGTGAATTCTTGTGCTGAGTAAGGAGTATCGCAATTTTATACACATACCCGACTTCTTGTCCCAGCCTCGCTCTGTTTCTCGCTCGTGTCCTGCCGAACCTTGAAAGCCTTTCTTTTCCTTTCCTTGTATTTTTCTCGATCTTCTTTCTACTGTTCAGGGCGGTTCGTTTTACACGAGCTTTCCTGATGTTCCCAAGTTCAACAGGTGGAGCTGCTTGAACATAGAATCGCCTGTGATTCCGTTGAGTTACCATCTCAAGTCAGCGATACACCGGGACGCCCAAGGCGTGGGTATCATCCATTAGACAAATTACGAATGGTTTATTGCGAAGTATTGTGTTATTGGCTCCTGTTTCCATAGCGATCTTGCTCTTTCTCTCGTTCTTGGGTATGCTGGCGTGCTTTATGAGACTTCCGCTGCTTTATCGTGGGCTGTCCATCGAGGAGTTGTGTGGGGTAGAAGTGCCTTCTACAACTATAGCTTCGCAAAAGCGTGATAACTCTCGTTTCATATTGGTAATCTCTTTTTTTGATGCCAACATCCACGTAAACCAGTCTGAAGGGAAAGCCATTCGGTACCATGGGTAGACTCAACAGGTCGATCGGACTTAGGTCTCTCTTTACAGGGATACTTTGTGACAATCTGGGGATGTGCGGTAGGATCTTGTTCGTTAGAACGTCAGGGGCTGCTTTTAGTAAAGTCCCTCGGAACCAGGGAGACATATCTCGCCCCGATAGCTTCTGTTCCAACCAGTCTGTGTGGCCAATTTTCCTTACATGCGAACATAGCCGGCCGATGGTTTTCCTCAAAATAATCCTGAACCGCCAACAGTCCTTGCCGCCATCAGAAACAGGATGTTCTTTGTTGTGTTGCGCAATTAGTTCTTCCGCCGATGGATAGTCTCTCGGCTTCTTGTATTCATCGAGACCAGGTTGGCCATCATGATTGAATTCTTGAACAAAGACTCGCCCGCTGTAACTATGATCCTCATCTGTTATGAGATTATTTGCAAGTCGGATCAGGTTGATAATTTGTTGCAGAGTTATCTCTTCTCCATCGTCGTCTGGAGGAAGCGTGTTCTCATGGTCCTGGTTGGCCGGGTTGGTCTGAGTAAACAACCACTGCTACACTGCACAATCTCTGATTTGCTGCGATGAAAGGTTCAAACGAGGCCCATACGATATCTGCTATTCCTGCTTGCATATATGTATAGGCCGAGTTTGCGGTCCTGTATTTATATGTAACACAATATCCAATCCACTTGTGTTGTGTAACAACTTCAAGACAACTCTATCCAATCATATCATCTGACCTTCTTTCACGTCCGTCTCAGTCTGAGAAGATATCACGCCGTTAAGAAGGTTTTGACTAATTCAACGGCTCAGCCATTCCCGCTTCCACCGTCTCCAAAAGTGATGCAATCTACACATCGTGTGCCCCCGCCAAACTCCTGAGACAGTGGACCGGACAAGACGGGCCTAGAGGGTGTTTCCACACAAACTCAAATCAGCTACTGTAGTAAGAAACAAGTTAAAAACGATTACAACACTAACAGAGCCACACGCGTCTTGTATGTTCCATGTTCTATTCGATGTCTGTCTTGTCTTTGTGTTACCCCCATCAAATGTGGTACGGGGAAAACAAGCGGCTAAATTCTCCTAGCGCGGCAAGGTGACCCCCTTGTTCTTCAGCAGCAGCGTCAGTCACACACACTTTAAACTTGCACTTGCTGCACGCTACGCACGCACTGTTTTCTACTCGCCTTGCTACAGCTGTAGCCTTGCCCTTGGTATAAGTTAGTTGGTTCGGTTCTTGTTCCTTAGTTTAAAATCCTCTTTTTTCCCCTCTCTAATCCTCCCCCCTAGACTAGGCTTTTGCTTCGCTGTACACGCCCCCCTTGTTTAGTGGTTTCTGTGAAATGAGACGTTACAGCATCTTATGTGCATGCAAGCAATATTTATCTTGTAAAGCTGTCATCGTCTTGACCACATTCCATGAATATTGCTCATCTTTGGTCAGGGTGCAAAGTGTCTAGTACTAGATCCAAAAGTGGTTTTCTTGATAGTGCCTCTTTTCAAGTTCTATTTCAAGTTCTATTCATCAATCCTTGTCTATATCATGAACCTTGAGAAAGGTCGTACCCGTATCAATATGTATGCGCATGCACGTGCACGTGCAATCAACAACGCCGTAGAATACAACCTTTATCCATCGCTTCTCATATTCTCTCCTGTTCACATCCCAGTTGCAGATCCGTTGCCGTCCATGTCTCGATCCTAGCCCCGGACTCCGATGTCCTGTTTCTACTGCGTTGCCTTTATCGCCAACTGCATACGCATACACATACATACCGCATACGCACACACCACCCATCCTTTTCCTTCGCCAATCTCATAGCACCAGATCCATCTCCCCTTTATTTACCTCGCATCGCATCGCATCGCATCACATCCATTCATATCCATTCACATCGCCCCCCCTCCGCTTGGCGTTGGCGTTGGTTAAGCCCAAAACATCAGTAGGCAGGTATCAGACCACTCGCTTCCCATGCCGAACTAATGTGCACTACACATGTACGTCAGGCACTTCCATGTCTTTGTGTTACCCGACCTTTCCCTTCTCTGCTCATTTGCCTTGTCCATCACCACCATCACCCGTCAATCATCCTTGCTTTTTGGTTTCTTTTGTTATTCCCACCCTTAACCCGTACTTTTGTATCCTCTTGGACCTAGCGGCAGTGCCATAGTAACACAAACACCCCCATATCTACGTATACTCACTGCGATGCGCAACGCGACCCTACCTGCTGCACGCCACCCATGTTTGTCATTTCTCATCTCATGTCATCTACAATGAGGCAGGGCTGCTTTAGCATCTGCATGACCCGATAGAGTGGTTCACTACGTCTCTTGCAGTTGTTTGGTCTGGGAAACCATGCACACTTACCACATGTCAATATGTCGCTCTCCTCCCTCACGCTACGTGCCCCGAACGTCGTACATTTATCTGTAACTTATATTCAGACTGCAACCCCAGCCAGGTTCCTACAAAGTCTCAAAAACCCAAGTCATTGACACAATAAACACGCAATCTGTTTTTATACAAGTATAATATTTGCTTGACCAGGTGAATCATCGTTCTGAAATTGCTGAATATCAGGCCCAAACTCTGGTCACCATAATCATGAGGGTACCATTCGTATACGTCTATCTTGCCCTTTCCACCAGCCTCATTGGCCCCATAGGACCATGTAAACTCGGGGACTTCCATATGAGTAACATCCTCAACCATGTCCGCGACCACTGCGCAATAAATGTGATATAAAAAAAATGCGGGGTTATGTTCAAGCCAACACTTGCGTATTGGCAAACAATAACCCATGCCTCCAGCAAAAACATAACAAATCGTTGCAAATGCACATAAGACCACGCCAAACCTCCAGAACCGCCCTGTAACCATCGACCTGTTGTTCATGAATAGAAATCGGTAACTCCACAACCTCATGTCTTGTCGAGGAGAGTGCATGCGTAAACTCCAAAGAATTCCAAAACCAAGAAGCAAACCGGTCTGACACCTGAACGAATAATCTGAGAACCTCTGGGAAGCAAACCACCAGCCTAGAAGATCACGAGAGTCGAAGTAGAGAGGCAATTACCGGGCAGAGGAACCATATATCGATGTCCCTCCCCCCCAACGTCCGCTGTGCCAGCCGAATTCTGAATCGACTTTCATCGATACGAAAATGGCAGGCTGACGGCGGCTCCAATATAGTACAGTGAGTTTTGTTTTTCATTCCTGACTTTTGGTGAGTTTCCTCCTCTAGTGCCCTAATTCATGTTTGCCCATCCATCTTTAGTGGCTTGGGGGTTGACCACCGTTTGCTAAGCCTGGTTAGTTCATCAACTAAGCTACCCTCTGCCTCTGCGACATACTTTGGTAAGGGATACCCTGGCTGGGTTGTGCGTAAGGTGAATGGGGTTGGTAGTTGGAGTACATGTGGCTGTTGTTATAGTCGGGAAGCTGCTGCTGAGGGACCCCGGGAGGTGGTGGTGGGTACTGAGCAGGCTGATATCCGATGGGAGGCAGTTGAACCGGCCGCGAGCCAGGGTAGGAAGAGGTAGGAGTGCCATCCGGCCCTTGAGGATCGCCGCCTCCATTCTGAGCTGCAGCAGCAGCCGCGGCCTGGCGTTGTCGCTCCTCTTCAGCCTTGCGGTTGGCCTCCTCTTCCTTCTTCCTCTGCTTCCATTCTTTGCGAATCTCTTTGAACTCTGAAAGGCGGGTCAGTCGAATGGTCCATATTTTAGGGGGGGAACGCGTGCTATCTTACCTTCAGGTGTTCGCTTCTGTCCGTGAGACTGCATGGTGACGTGAGCGTTCAGGTGGTTCAGTGTACCGTAAGCCTTTTCACAACCATTCCAACCGCACTTGTACATGCGCTCAATTTCTTCATATCGTCGTCTAGGTCGCTTATGCTGCTGAGCGCCTGGAATGGGAACGAAGGAGTAAACCTGTGAGAGAGAAAATGTTAGGAAGGGCTATGTATGGAAAATGACAGATCCACGAAACCGAACTGAACATAGAAGAATCAAACGCGTCTCAAAGTGTCAAACATATGCGCATTCCACTCATCTAGTATCAATTCGCCTCATGTGTGTCTGCGCAAGTCTTGACTTGACGTACTTGATTCGGCCGTTGGGGGGGAGGCGCTGAGGCGGGATTCTGAGCGTAGACTGGGTGGCCAGGAGTTAGAGGTGCACCACCGTGCTGTCCATAGCCTGCCCAGTCTGGACGGGGCTGCGCATACATGCCGCCGCCAGGGTGAGAATAGCTATGTGTCATGTCTGGGTTGGGCGCATAAGGCGAGTGCTGCCCATAGGATGCGTAGGTTGGGCTCGGAGCGGCGATGGACGGATCTATAGGTACATCGTTGTCAGATTTGACCGGATGGGTCTGATGGCTACGCCCATCCTGCTGGGGCATTGACGGACTGTTCTGTTGTTGCGCCATACCGCCGCTGCTTGTGCTGCTGGCAGGATGATATGAACGCTGGACGTGCTCTGGGAATGATCCTGATCGGGCTGTTTGAGGATAGACACCGTACTCGGAGGTGGGAGTGGCTGATGTCGAGTAGTTGACTTCCTGCTTGACAGGGTATTGCGCAGCAGATGCGTGATCTGCCCTCGAACCTTCAGAATTGGTGTCGCCGAAGTTGCTTGGATAGGGCGAAGGCAAACCTGACTGCGAGTACTCCGTAGCAGTTCGTTCCATAGAGTTGGGAGAGCTGAGGAGCGTGTCTAGGGTCGCTTCGGAACCAAGTTTCGAGATGTTGGAGGAGGTTTGCAACGACGGGTGATGATCAACAAAAGTACGAGGTTGCTGTGTTGGCACCAGAGACATGCTACAGCTCCAAGGGGCTAATATAAAGAAATGGCCGGCAGAATTTAGCTCAGACCCGCGTCAAATTGGTGTTTGCCGGTAACAGGGGAAAGAAGGGCAATGGCTGAGCGCTTGCAAAAGAGACTTGCGGCGGCGCGGCAGTATATGTTGTTGGCGGCGGCAGTAGTAGCGCCGTTTGCGAGACCAAAGGTTGGTTTATGGTTAAGTGTGTGATGTGAGCACCTAGGCCGAGTCCTTGGGCGCGGATCTTGCTGGGGAGGGGAGATAGAGATGGGGGAATGGAGCCTAGGGCAAGGATAGTTCGCTTTTCCTCGATCAGAGAGAGGTCGGGCTAGGTCGCCCTTGGTTCTTGGGGAGCGACACACTAATATAGTGCGATGTTGAAATCGGCCTGGTGCAGTGGACTGTGCCGAGAGCCCAGAAGCAAAGAGGGTCTAGCGTCCAAAAGCCTGAGATGTGCAGGGGTGTGTCAAAGTGTATCTTCCCACGATACACTGACTCTCGTCGTTCTGAGAGCGACTCACGACCTTACAGGGGGGAGGGGTGTGTGCGTGTCTGAGTCTACGCAAGAAAGCTTCTGTAATGACGGAGAACTTGAAGAGAGGTGCGGGACCGAAAGAATTTTTATAGGGTCCCGAGGAGGAAAGCGAATGACGGAAGCGATGCACTCCTCTACTGGAGGCGAAAGAAGGTCGTTGTTGCAATGGGACAAACCGAGATAAAACGCAAAGAATGTACAGTATGTTCGCAGGCATGCGCGTCGAGTTTTGGACGATGTTCTAGGGCCGTAAGCTGATGTTTACTAGACTGGAATATACCGAAGCGCAACGGGTCGATGCGAAACAGCTGGCAGTCTATTGTACGGTACGGTGCCCATACAGTGAGCAGAAATGGTCTGGCAACCCAGGGCAGTGGCAGTGGGATTCTGCGCTTATCGAACGTGGTGGATAGCGCGGGCTGGTTTGGACAACAGGGGCGTGTGCGAGTTTCGAGGCAGAGTTTGGCTTTACAGCAGTATCATCGAGAGCACAGCACAGCAGCACCCAGCGTAGCGTAGCGAATGAATACCTAGTCGGGATATTTCCGTCGTAGCGCGAACGGATGATGAACAGACTGGACTGGACCGGACTGGACTAGACTTGGCTCACAGGCCAGACCAGAAAATCTTTGGGTCGAGGTCGATCGTTCTGCCGAGGATACCCCACGTCGCGACCGGTGCCGGATGTGCCGCTGACTCGTGGCTCTTGAGCGAAAGCGGCGAGTAATTACGAGAAAGACCAAGCGTGTTTCCAGGGGACAGGAAGCTTGTAGGTGAAGTTATCAGAGGGTGTGTAGTGAAAGTCGTGATATTACTGTAGGTAGAGAAGGAAGGAGAAAGTGATGTGAGGGGGAAATAGGACGACTGCTGCCTTGTAAGTTGTGACTACGTTTTCACAACGAATAAACTCACAGCGGAAAAAAAAAATGCGACTGGAATATGGTTCTGTGTAAAAAGAATAGGTAAAAAATGAAGAGGCAGACGAAGAGAAATCCTTGTCCCTTGCCTGATGGACCCCCCCTGACTCCTCCTGCGTGATGCAACCTGCTGGTTGGGAGCTGGGAGTTGGGAGGTGGTCTTTGCTTCGCTCATCAATCTCCCCTGGCTGGGTTCATACCACACTCCATGGCCAGGACTTTTAAATTGTGGCGGAGTTTGGTTTGTGCAAGCAGACTGGCAGAGTAATTTGAATGGTGCTCGTGAGGGGGACCAAAAGAAAGAAAGGAAAAACAAATTGGCAATTGCGTTGCCAGACACCTCCATGCTGCCAATCTTGGAGTTGGAAAAAGAAAAAGAAAAAATTAGAGAGAAAAAAAAAAAGAACAAAATTGTGTGATGTGCGCTCCGATAGATGATGGCTGGCTCTTTGTTCGTAATCCCGCCCTGGTGGTTACGGTAGAGCATTTTCCTCTGTCCGGAGAAGTACAACCTTGAGAGCACGACTGCAACGCGAGCTGTAGCTGTTGAGGGCCATGATCCATCGCGACGCCGGCATGGTGGTGAGGTTGACCAGGGGTGAAGAGAGAGTATTGCAGGGGGTGGCACCTCATGCTGGAATCAAGTTCCACCCAGAAAACAACCCCGTACATACTGGATCAAGGGCCCAAGGAATGCCCACCCTGCCATGACAGGACATCGTCTCCTTCGCTGGATACAGTGCGCGAAGACAATCCTTGACCTTTGAACCTCTCGCAGTAGATCTGCGGCCTTTTCCAAAGCAAGTCCAATCAGGATTTGAGGTGGCTGGTTTCCACCACAGGAGGCGTCCAGGATGATTTGTGTTGAAAGCAGCCTGGGGTTGGGCTAAAAATTTCCAAAGAGGGGTTAGGCAGTCTAGTTGCCGATTTTCCAGCTTGTCGACAGGGTGCCAATGGACGAGGTCATCGATCAAAGAGGACGGGGTCAGCGGACACGCGGACTGCCACGACCGATTGAGGAGAGATTGCGGAATCCTCTTGTGACCTCAACTGACTCAGGCATATTACCGATACTTTTACAAGCAATCAAGAGGAAGAGCGGCCAGGATGTCGAGGCCCTCAGAACGTGGCGGCGATACCGCTGTGGCTATGGGTGTGGGTGAGCCCGACGTCGTGGTTCACAGTAGACGCTAGTTGTAGTCGCGCGCAAGCCAAGCTCAAGGATAGATCAGGATATTCTCCGCGACACGGCTGTGTAACAGGCAATTTCGCTGCGCAACACACGCGATACTATGATGGCAAGCTTGTTACAACGCGCCAACGCGGAATCAACAGGTTTCTGACGTGCAGGCCATGGCCTCTAGGCTTTAGCAAAGCTTGAGACCCGGCGCCGTTGTTCAGGCTAGGTTTCCGTATCCGCCATGATCGAGTTGGCTTCAGGGGACGGCAACATAGCTCTGTCCCCTAGATTCTAGTTCAGCCCTAGAGATGGCTGCGTGGATTTGGGGGTTGGGCTGATGGCGCTATCATTATTGTGTGATCCAGTAATTCGGAGAATGGGTGAAACGGTGTCTGGAGCAACTCAAGAAGCCTGTAATACAACTTAGCTTGACGCCCCGCACGTAGGTTATCAGAAAATCATTTGCTAAGACGGTATTATCGTATCTCCCCTGGCACGTATCAGAGGTAGGGCGCATGATAGATGGTGAAAGGGCGCGGAGGACCTACCAGCAAACAGTCGCACGTAGTAGAAGGATGGGAAGGACGAAGAGTACTACGTAGTGAAGAGGGCAACACAATCAGCAACGAGAACAATTACTTCAGTCACCTGGCCACATCCCCTTTTGAGGGCTTTAAGCTTTTACAGCACGAGTGTAACTCAATTTGATAACCACGACCGTGATTTGTAATTCTATCCATCACCCTATAGACCTCCCATAGAGATTGAAGTGGAAGCTTATCAACAACCGAGTTATTGATTAGACGTTGTCAGTATCAGTGTCTTGTAAATGCCTTATCCAGGTAAATTATAGTATATTTCTATCGGTCATTGGTCTCTTTTCCGATCTATTTTAGTGAAAACCGTACACATAAGGCTGATGGTAATGTCTGTCAGAAGGTGGAAGGAACATTTGATTCACTGTGAGCGGGACCCAGGGGTGGGGAAACCCAGAACATCCTTCTTCCTTCTATACACACATACATCATCACCGACCTTGCTCAGTGCATACTAGATATGCATCGACAGACCTCAGTTCCTCCCCGTCGGATAGCCCAAATTAGCTCGGCCCTTTCAGTCACCTAATTAATATCGATATCCAAGATATGAGCCGCGCCTTGGCTGACTTGTCCAGTGTGGGCGATCTAGCCACACATCTTCAACATCCTGGCACGATTGACACCTCTCTAGTCGAATGATCTGTGCTAGAAACTTCAGGGTCTAGTTAAACAAGATCCTAAGCGACCCGAACATCTGGGATGAACTAAAGGGGCCCAAATGCCCCAAAGAGGCACAGTAGGCCTTAGCTAGATAGCGTCTCCCTACGGTAATTAGTGGACTCCATCACTTTCTTAGCCAGGTACAAACTCACAAGCCCTCAGCAAACTTGCTCGTCAGCAAAACAAAGCACATAGTTGGGGAGCCAATAGGACTCAGACTCAAAAACTCTGCAGCATCAAGGATTGTATTTTTCTCAGTTTGCCGCATCGCACTTCGACGCGTCAATACGGTGTCTGACAACACATGCAGATGCTTCAGTTGCTGGACCAATTGCCACCCATCATCGCCCAACCAAGCGACTGGGCCGCAAGCCAAAGTTTCATTGGTCCGACAGGGTAGCTTTGTTAAAGCTGTATCATCGACCAGGGATGACCCCTTCATCATCTCAAAGCTGAACGTTGATATCGATTCATCGGCCCAAGCTCCCTCATCAACCGTATCGCTAGTTTATTGCTCGGTCTAATCTAATTCAACTACTAAATTGGACCACAATACAGAACCCTTGTTGTTGCACAAATCGATTGGAAATGTTCAGGAAGACTCCACGTGTTGGCTTGGATCTGTGTTTCCTGGAGCCTGCAAGACAGTCTCAACTGATACTCACGTGGAGCATCCACTGATGCGCAACCCATGCCCGATTCTAGCCCTTGCGTTGGGGTGGCTGGGCCCTGTGCGACTTTCACGAATAACAGCACCTACACCTACACGACATCAGACAGAATCGTCCACCGCCGTTGGTCGGCTACGTTCACATTGGCTCTTGAGGGCACTGTGCTTGAAGGTGCCCACACCCTGAGGACCTACCCTCAAACTCAGCAGTTTTGTCTGTGCACATGATATGCGCGCGGAATAGCTTTTCATTTCCTTCTTTGCATACATGCATAGATCCCGGACATCTTCAGACCGGTCTTTACCATCTGGAGATGCGTGTCTATGAACTTCTCTTCCTTCTGGACAATTGAGGATATTGGAACGATACAGTTAGCACTCTACGCAGAATTCATACGCCCTGGCAAGCCTGGCTCCTGAAAAACGAAAACACATGGCGTCCAAGATCACCTTATGGGGATAGATGGTGCGGCTGGATCACTTGGGCGCCAGTTCGCGCGCCCGCACCTGAGGGGCAGCCCAAATGCGTCTAGTTCCCCTGTCATGTAGCAACAGAATTGTCACCTCAGCCCTGACTCGTCTGCTACTGCATCTCCGTCGACACGCAAATCCTCTCTGGCTTTATTAAGACAGTCTGGGTGTTAACTAGTGCTTTTTCAAGTTGCGGGGAACTGGAGTTATTGTCGCGCATTTCGACAACGAACTACTGCCGGCATGAAGCAATGAAACTGGTCTTCCTGTATAAAGTACAATAACTGTACCACAAAGAGGATGAACGATCTCGTGTGGGGTATAGATCACTTCTGTCTATCTCTTAGGTGCTTGGTGAATGCAACCCCTCCCAGGTTCCGGCCCTGACCGCCTTCAATGCATTCGTCCGAACGTCCAATTGTTACGCAGGGTGAGTTTGCAGACAAGTATGATAAAGCAAGCATGCTTGATCATTTCTGCGACATTACTTTGGACAAGGGTCCGCACAAATGGGACAGAGGCCTCTATTGATGCGCACTTTTCACGTCTGCAGGGGAGCAGCTGTCTAGACCAACATTGTAACAGGGTTGCGTACCTTACGCAGACAGACAAGATACGATAATCAACGCTCATCACTCTCTTCCAGTCTGGCCCACAGCTCCAAAATTCTCGGTTGGAAAACCCACAGCATCAAGGCGGTGAGCACCATAGCCAATTGCCCTGCCACATTTGCACCATTGCAGCACAACAGCAAAATGTAGCTGATGCGTGATAGAAATATTCAATTGCTCGATCTTCAACTGCAGGAAGAAAGCATGAGGCGCACCACAACGCTGGCAGTGGCTCTCACTACTAACGAGAAATGGGCTAGATCATTCATCATACCAATCTCCAATTGTGGGCGTGTTTATAGAGACGTCCGGGTGGATTGCCGGCTTAGGTATCCCCACACACAAGCCCTGAAGTCAATCTGGTGGACGATGAGTTGTGTCAATTCAAGAGAAATCGATAGGTCCCATTGCCTGAACTGGTCCAACAGTTCATATGATTATCACTGAAGAGTATTTGAGCGAGTAAGAGCCGAACGGAGGATATGTATTATCCAGGAAGGGGAGTTTATCAGCATTGAAAACTTCTTGGCCATCGAAAAACACTTGGTTGTTTGCGCACGAGCATGAGCCATGCCACCAAACTAAGGCCTCACAAGTCTGTTAAACACACGGATGATTGTGAACTTAGCATGACGTCCTCGAGAGTTCGGAGTACAAGGGATATTCGTAAAATACTACTCTTCCAAACAGATGCATCTAATCTGATAGGCCAGCTAATGACAAGGGTGCAGTATGGTCAGTTGCTTATTAAACTCCCCTAGATTGCTCGCTAATGATTTGTTTTACAACCTTGTGCTGCTCATATTGAACTCACTGCCCTCAAGTATTATCTTTGATCAAGTTGGTTGTTCTGCTATTCTCACACTGTATTGTGGTCATAGTGCCCCAATGTTGCACAGATACCGACATCTCGGAAACACAACAAGCCGGGCTTCATCCACCCTGTGTTCAAGGGGGTGAATACGCGGCAGGACCTTTAACAACCAGTTATTAGCGTTGTTTCGAGGACCTAACTTCCAGGTGGTTAAAGCAGATCTTCGACCACCCAAGCGCCAAGGCTCCTGAGTCGGTGGATGTCACTTGCATATTCAGGAACGTGTGAGGCTACGGCAAGCCATTGAGTGTGACGGTGGACGACAGTCAACCTAGTCCATGTTGACGGCAGACGATGTCTTTGATGTCCAGCAGACATTGGCTAGTGAGGAGCCGGTCATCCACGATCTCAGAGCTTCCCGTGGTCCTGGAAATCTCCCGCACACCGGCGTCTTGTCATGCGCAACGTCAACCAGAGTCGGCGAACGGAACAGACAGCACCGGTTAACTTTGTTTGAAGCCTCAGACCTCATCACTGTTCGCCGTTGGTGCGAAGGATGCTGCTACAGGTGACCAGTCATCTTGCTGATCTACAGGCCAATCTCATTTCTTCTGGATGATTGTAATAGGGCCCACACTACACCGCGAGGACACTCAGATCTTGGTGGGCTGGGTGACGCTAGCGATCTGCAGAACGGTGGGCTCAGAGCCATCCGACTCAGCTCACTAGCGCACGCCGAATTAGGCCTGGTGCACAAGTGCAATTGGGTTTCTACTCCGTGAATGCCCTAGTACACACTTGACGATTCAGGGTGGCCTGTACTGATATCAAGGTCTATCATTTGGGAAATGTAGCATGATGCTCAACCAAGTTGTCCTGGGATGGATGCTTGATTCCTTGGATTCAGCAGCGGCCGGAATGGAGAGCCAACACAGCTATGTACTCCACGGGCTTTTCCGTGACACTTTTCGGTACCGAGCTTGAGCTGACTCGACGCACACATGTCAAAATTCTTTCTGGCCATATAGGTGGTTTCACGCTATGAATTGTAAGCATATGCATTGGAACGGACCTTGAAACAGGAAACAGAAAGGCCTGTATCCATGCATGATTGAAAACAGTACGTTCATGGAGCATCGATCGGCTCTTGACCGTGATGGGTTGGAGGCAAACATGGAAGTGAATAAACGCAGCCGCTTCGCCCCTAAAGTCTGTTGCTTGAGGTCCCATGTCACACTGCGCGGCTCAGATTGTTTCCTGGTGCACCTAAACCTAAGGCTAGCAAGCCGCGAAGGCCCAGCCGCGTCTGTTTACAGATGATGGACTATGCTGAGCTCTTGAGGCACGTGCAAGGCCATCTGGCTCCCAGGATATGATACAAGTCAGGAGGACTAGGACTCACCACCAACCAGTTACTGATGAGGTGAGTAATCAAGACTTTACAGATCGAAACCCCAAATGGTCCGGTACCTTCCCCGATATTTGAGGTCAAAAGCTACATTGGGGGGGAGGAAAATGAGAAAGATTACAAGACAAAACAATACGATGCCGTCGGCAGTGTCTATCCGGCGTCTTAGTCCGCCACCGACGTAACCACCCACTGATGCTGAATCGCATGTCCCCATAACAGCATTTCTAGCGGTCTCTGTCGGCATGAGATATCTCAATTACGAAGGTCCAACGTTCAGTGGATGTTAATAGAGACAACGCGTGGATTATGCACGTAGCAAATACTGTGCTGACTGTACTCCGTACTGGTAGGCCGAATGCAACGGTCCAGTCCCAGCAGCACGGAGCTCTCTCACTAGATGGTGTGGATCCGTCCCTCATACCTCTCATCATCCATGGAGCGCAGAAACAGTGAGACCAGGGGATGTTTCCTCTAGCGTCCCCGTGATGGTTCGCAACGGCAAGGCCATGCCAGGCTCAGGCCAGGCTCAGGCTATCGCGGCTCCCAAGTGCACTTGGCGGATTACCTATCCCCTGTTGCGTTGCGCACACGCTGTGTTGCATCATCAAGCGCCCGATCATATTCTGTCACCAGTGCTCTTCAAAGACGAGGCGTCTTTTGACGATGGTGAGCAGTGACGTAGCATATACTTTATCCTTCTTGTCATGACAAACAAAACGTGTCGCTATTGAGTCGGTAGAGTTTGCCGCATGGGTGTGCAATAACTAATCAAACAATTGCTCGGGGAAGTGGATATCGGTATTATTGACGGTGACATCCAGGAGACTCCCATGACTGGGTGTTGAAGCATTTGCAGGGCTATCTGGGGATTGTCAAAGAAAAAGAGGGAGGGGTTTCACTCCCCAGGTCAATGACTGCCAGCGGAACTTTGAGCGGAAAGGGGAAGTCGTATGCGGCAAACATACAACATAATGACAGGCAGACACACCGACAGATGGGTTTCCGCTCTTTATTATTGCTCTGTCTCGGTTGGGGCACCGCCGCGGCAAGAGACAAATGAGAATTGACAACTGTCAGATGTCACAATCTTGAATACCAAACATCAAACATGAGCTGACGAGATGCTATTATAATCCATGCATATACATACAAGCACATGGGAGAGTTGATCAAGCACGGTACGACGCGACTCTCACACTGACTACGCGGTGGTCCGGGCTGGAAAGAATCGACAGTCCCGTCGCGTCTGGAGAAAGCTTTGACCCGAGTTGACAAGGACCAAGGGATAGACACAGGGGCCTGAGGCGCCAGGGAGTATTGCCATGTTGCCATGCTAGCTAGCATGCCATGACATGCCATATATGAAAATTGGGTAATGGAGCACCAAGCCTCCGGGAAATGCCACGCCATGCTGTGACTACGGTACAGTACGATATACTACAACACAGCACCGTGCCATTCAAGTCGAGCCGGAGCCACGCCGGAGTCAAGGTCTTGCCTTCATTCCTGGGGTGCATCGACAGAGCGCTTGGACTCTCGCTCGCTGTATACCTATCTCTCTCCTGTCCCTTGGCCGATCCGCACACTCTCGCTCTCAGCCTCCGGCTTGTGGCCCCTGTCACTCAGTCAGTGGTGGCTGTTGTTTCTTATCATCCCTGCAAATGATGGAAACTGAACAGCCTCCTCACCTACCAACTTTTATCGTAGTGATCGAAATTTCATATCCATCTGTCTTTTGCCTTCCCGCTGCATCTGCACTCGCTGAGGCGTTTAGTAACGTCTGTTGGGTCCCGCCTCCGAATATTTTCGGTGCCAAGTTGAGCTCAACAGATGTACCATTGATGGCAAACACGGTCCATCCGAGTTGCTTCGACCACTGCCGAAGAGGCTGACTGACATTCGGTAACATTGCCCAGCTTTTGGGAGTCGACTCCGAAACCTGGCGCCGTGTCTTAGAGTCAAATTTGGATGGAAAAGAAGAAGCCGTCTTGGGCTGTTCTGGAACTTCGAAGAACAGGGCGTTTTTCATTGAGCTCGGCGAAACCGTCTTGGTCAGCACTACTCAGCCTCTCACTGACTCGGCCAATTTGTGCCGCATCGTGTCGTGCAAGAACAGCGTCGCGCCGACAGACCATACCATATGGCGCTATTGTTTCTGTCTTGTTGACCGACACAATCTTACCCAGACTTGAAATTCCATGTGCGTCACTGACGAATTTCAATCGATATTAGTGCAGTCCAGATAATGTGATACAGCCACCTCCGTCCGCCTTTAGCTCTGATATCCAACTTGAACACTGCCTATTTGTGACCTAGAGGCAAGACGGGTCTACATTTGACTGTCTTGATCAATACAACTCGTACACTACCCTGTACCTTCTATCTGGACGACCATTTTTTTCAAACCACTGTTAGGTGGATATATATGCTTTACTCTGTTTAAATGGTGATGTGTTCTATCTGGAGCCTTGCTATATCTCCTACTCGTAATCGAGTGCCGATTGATCGATCATGGTTGACTACGGTCGATTAAATCATCCTGAGAATCTTGATCTTTCACTGATGTATAGGTGGTAGATTTAATTGCAGACAACACACGAGGACAGGGATATCGCGGTGCGCATACCAGTTACACAACTACTTGCATTGTTAAGGCATTGTCGGGAGACTGTACAGTTCCCCTGTTGTGTTTGATGACGATCATCGAGATACTATCATTTGATATGGCAAAGGCATCTGATGCCACATACACATCATACGCGGTTATCAAAGTTGGGCACCCCCGAACCCATCGCCGTGAGACACACATGGTCAACTAAATGTATTGAATTCCCGACGGGAGGCCGATCATGCTGGCATAGAATGCTGCTATCACCAGGTGAACAAAATGGTCCTGATCGACTTTGTTTCAGAGCCATAAACATGACAACAATGCCAATTTGAGGAGATGGGGTCTGCCATTATCACTATAGCCTCAAGCCGAGTACTGTCCCTCTGGCAGCTTGCCCGGCGGTTGCGCCCTAGGAGTGACTGAGCCGGGGAAGTATTGGAAAGTTGATATTTGTCCCTGGGTGTTGACAAGTAGGTACAGCTGGTTAAACTTGATCCAAGGATTTCTCACGTCATTGTGTGTATGTGTGTGTGTGTGTTGACGCACAAACATGATCGAGTATCGATATAAGCTGTAGCTGACAATACATATCTAAAACGGTTGCGTGCAATCCTATAGGCTTCCAATTGTATCTATTGACCAGTATTGACTTTTAAGATGGGCTACCACTGGTTCCCCTATTCAAGCTGTGATTCCAATTCGTGCTTTAGCTATGAACACGTCAAGAGAGTGGAAGTAGTAAGTTGGCAGTCGAGTAAGCTGACAGGATGCGTCAGTCCCTCTCGATGGAACCACCAGACGTGGATTATCCAGAGCTTTAATCACGATAGGGATGCAGAATGATAAGTGTCCCTACGAAAAACGAGCAACAGAACAAGGCAATCAAGTCGGGACACTGCCTGAGAATGTTCAGTTACATATCGCCAGCAGTCATTCATGAAGTGCCCCCCATGTCGAGTACATCTAAAGTGAAGTGGTGGATGTTGGCACGAGACAATGAACTGCATCACACATGTGCGTTCAAACGACTGGCAAATTGAAAAGGCGATACAAGGTACAACTCATTATCCAGGACGCTATATATATGACGCTCGTGACTCGACAGCAAATTTAAGATGAAGCAGCAGTGAGTCTGACAGGCAAAGCAGATCATGACGGATTACATGGTGAGGAGGCACACGCGAATGACGCCGTGATTCGGAGTACACCTACCTGGTAAAGCAACAGATAATGCAGGCTGTAATAATATCAAGAAATATTGGTGGGTGTTCAGTGGGCGAAAACATACGAAGTGGCCTTGTAACTTCCACTGGGTGGAAGCGAAACGACGTGGATGATATAATTATGACACAATAACACATCAAAACTTTACACTGAAACCCAAGTGTATATACAAATTTAGTAACACCAAGTCACGCACGACTACCATCATTGACCAAGGACATCCCTTGGTCACAACAAAACATCACAGTTCATATAAACCAGGATATACTCAAGAGCTGACACATGGGGAACAACAAAAGTCTATTAAACGTTTTAGTTCCTCTGTTGAACGTTGTCATCGACCTTCAGAACTTGAGGCCTCAAACAAGGGAAGGATATTTTCGCCTCATCTTCGTCATCGAGTGTTTCCCATCTCACTCGACACGATTTCATCATCCTAGTCTAGAGCCATTATTTCGAATACATGTAATAAAAAAGAAAAAGCCACTAAAATGCATGACCAAACTGGTCTGCAGTCAAATCGTAATCCAGACTCGCGAATAACGAGTCATGTCTAATCGAGCCACGGGTCCTCTAACAAACAAACGCCTTGTAGGTCATGTACTTTTGGAGATCCGGTAGAATCCGAAATGTAAGGCTGTCTTGGTCCATATCACGAAAGGGCTGTAGTTACAACCCCGAGATAGAGAATCGCCTTACCATCGACGGTTACCGATGGGCATGTTATTGGAGTTGGCTGGAGGTCGAGTCAGCTCGAGAGGGGCCTAGGCGATTCAGCGTCGGCGGAACCCACCTCTACCACCACCACGGCCACGGCCCCATCCACCGTAGCCGCGACCGCCGCCGCCGCCACCGTATCGGGTCATCTCAGCAAGACGAGGGTCGATCTGCTGCTTGGCCTCCTGGAGAACATTGACAAGATCACGGGCCTGCTTCTGGTCTGGAGGATGGATTAGCATATATGAAAGCAGAACGGTGAACAAGAGATACTCACTATCAGTAGTGAAGAGGGTAATGGCGGTACCCATGGCACCGGCACGACCGGTACGACCAATTCGGTGAATGTAGTCCTCAGAGTTGTTGGGGTAATCGTAGTTCAACACGTGAGTGATGTTGCGCACATCTTTAGCAAGAATGGTTAGCAGACGAAGAAGGGTTTTTTGTATAGCAACGTTCCAGCATGGAAGATGAAGGTAGACGGCCATGCATATTAGCAAGCCATCTGTACTTCACTCCTAGCGGAGATAGGGCAATAGAAAGTGCGTCAAAATGCCATCCTGGAGTATGCGGGTCACTGGGTCCTGGAAACAAGAAAACCTTGGCCAGCAGCTTGATCATAGGCAACGATATGCCAACTCCACACTCGTACCACGGGAGTGAAAACGGTACAAGAGTGGAAACACGGGAGTATAGCAAAGTGAAGGCTACACAACGGATCAAGACCCCGTTGGTTGAGAACCAATTGGACACGATAATTATCAGGCAGATTCGCACAGTCAAGAGAGCCCCTAAACACGAGAGTAAAGTACAGCAAGTGCTGTAGCTGGAAGTTGCCATGAGGGGAGTGGGGGAGGAATGATACATACCGATACCACGCGAGGCCACGTCGGTAGCCACCATGATGGGGGACTTTCCAGTCTTGAACTGGTCGAGGACCCAATCACGCTCATTCTGTTGCTTATCACCGTGGATGGCTGAGATAGGTTAGCAGTTGTTTCCGCAGGTATTGTGATGTGGTACTTACAAAGCGCAGGCCATCCATCTTGGCGGAGGAATCGAGTAATCTCATCAGCGACTCGCTTTGTGCCAACAAAGAGAAGGATCTTGTTCTCCTTGTTCTCCATAACCTTCTCGAGATGCTTGATCATACGGTCACGCTTCTCCATTTCTGTGACAACCTCGACAATCTGGGTAATTCGGTGATTGGCAGCAAGCTCCATGGAACCGATGTTGACCTGAATGAAGTCTTGGAGGAAGTCGGATGCCAGAGCACGGACCTCCTTGGGCCATGTAGCAGAGTACATCAGAGTCTGTCGGTCAGGTCGAATCTGGCCAATGATCTTGCGAATTTGGGGCTCGAAACCCATGTCAAGCATGCGATCAGCCTCGTCGAGAACAAGGTAGGTAACGCGTCGAAGGTTGGTCTTGCCAGCCTCGAGCATATCAATCAAGCGACCGGGAGTGGCAATGCACACCTCGACTCCACGAGAGAGATCACGGATTTGGGGGCCCTTGGGAACACCACCGTAGACACAGGTGTTTCGGATGCGAGAAGATCTACCGAACTTCTTCATCTCCTCCTGGATCTGAACAGCAAGCTCACGTGTAGGAGCAAGGACGAGGACAATGGGACCATCGCCAGGGGCGAGGAGAGGCTGAGCGTTGATGTGAACGATGGAGGGGAGACAGTATGTGAGGGTCTTTCCGGAACCAGTCTCGGCAATACCGACGACATCGCGACCGGAGAGAGCCATGGGCCAACCTTGAGATTGAATGGCGGTAGGGGCAGGGAAGCCTTGAGCCTTGACCTCATCCATGACATATCGGGGGAAGCCAGCCTCGTCGAAGGTCTCAACGGGTCGGGGAATATCCTTGCCAGCAATGGTCATCTGGTGCTTCTTGCGGAAAGCCTCGACATCGGCGTCAGATCGGCCGGCAACATCGGGGTGCTCCTTGTAGAAGGACTTCTCGAACTTAGGGAGGGCGTTGAGATCTGTAACATGATTAGTATGGAATAAGAGCGACGGGAGGACAAAAACACATACCCCATTCCTGGTTCTTGAGGCCAGCGCCGAGAGCGCCCATGCGGTCACCACCTCCGAAACCACCACCGCCGCCTCCGAAACCACCTCCACCGTAGCCACCGCCGCCGCCGTAGCCACCACCGTTGCTGCGACTATGTTCATGTTAGCAAACATCATGATGAAGACGTGATGTAGGTGTGCAGTGGTTGATGGATTTATGCGTTGCCGTTGAAGGGCGACCATGTCTCCATACTGAAACACCAATCTGCGCAGATCACAAAGAAAAGTCGACTTACCCTCCGTAGCCACCACCGCCGTTGCGGTCACCACCACGATCACCACCGCGATCACGGCCATAACCACCGCCGCCGTAGCCACCACCACCACCTCCGCGGCCACCGCCGCCGTATCCGCCTTCGTAGCCAGACATTATTTCAGGAAGAAGGATGAGACGGAGTCTTTTGGAATAGACCCGTCAAGGAAAGGGGGGAGAAAGTGTTATTAGAACAAAGAGAGTCGTGGGAAACGCGATGTTTTATCTCGTAGTAACGAGAATGGTCCTTTTTTTGATGGAAAAGGAATGCGCGCCCGAGGGTTGAGATGATGTCGGAAGGGAAAGGAGATGAATGGTGAGGATGAGTGGAAGTTTTAAGTGAGCCTGAGATTCCTGCGCGCTTGGTTTATTTTATTTTTTTCGCCGCTAACAAAAAAAGTTGATGCACCTTGCCTGCGGCATGTCCGCCTAGTGACTCCACCAGGGTCTTTTGATTGGCCCCTTCTGGTCCACTTGAGAGAACCCTTCGAAGCCTGAAAGAAAAGCCGCCACCTTTAGTCAGGGACCAATGGGGCCTTCGTATCCACACTTACCCTATATGTGTATATAAAAGTTTCTTATTAGGTAACTTTGAGTGTTTAAATACTGCTGGATCACTCTGGTTTTCGTGTCATTTCTTTGATGCCAGTAAAGGTATGACTAGGGCTATTCGGGAGTGCATTACAAATGCCGACCGAGTAACTACAAGGCCGTGTACAGCAGAAACGATGCAATTACCAACCTACTGTGGATACCTAAAAGTTAAAATATTAACCTACATATGAAAATTCTACGAAGAGGCAAATGTTAGTTGGGGTAAGAAACTATATGCGTTGACCTTGCTTTGACCTTGTGGATATGTAGGTTGTACCATAATTCATAGAAAAACCACATATAATTTCTGAGTGCGTAGTTGGAAATGAGCAAACAATGGAGAGAATCACAGTTTTACGGACAGGATATCAGCCAACACTGTACAGAGTGAACTTATCGGCCAACCTCGAAATAAACACTAACGATTACATATGTGATATTGAAATACTGTTCCTACTCATCCATTTGCTCCTTCTTCCATTTCGCATCCAAACCCTCCCCTATTGCCTTACCGAATGCATCTACAAACTCCCAGCAGTCCAAGTATGTATTGTACAATGGCGCAGGCGCAACTCTAATCACGTTTGGTCTCCGTTCATCAACCAAGACACCTCTTTTCTCCAGACCAGACATAACCTCATCCAGCAGTCCCTCGGCCAGAAGGATACTCACCTGCGCTCCACGACGGTCTTCCTCACTAGGTGTGATGATCTGCCAGTATGCGCTCATGTCCTCCGGTAGTTTTTGCAGTTCTGAGACGAGATAGGCTGTCAGCTTTTTGCTCTTGGCGCGTAAGGGAACCATTCCGCCGGCAAGCTGGAATATCTCCAAGGAGGCGCACAGAGAAGTTATATCAAGGACAGAGGGGTTGCTGAGCTGGAATCCTGCTGCGCCGGGAGCGGGGACGAAGCCAGGTCTCATGGCAAAGCGGTTCTTCTTGTCGTTTCCCCACCACCCTGCAAATCTCGTGTTATGCGATCCATCGTATCCAACCTGTGCGTGACGTTCATGGACAAATAGGCCACCAATACAACCCGGGCCACCATTGAGATATTTGTATGTACACCAAGCCGCCGCGTCGACGTTCCAGTCGTGCAGCGAGAGCGGCACATTTCCTACTGCATGCGCCAAGTCCCAGATTACAAATATGCCACGCTCACGGGCGAAGGCAGTCAAACGTGGGATGTCGAGGAGCTGGCCTGAGTAGTATTGGATACCGGGAAGGAGAAGCACAGCAGTCGTAGAAGCATGTTTATCGATAACGGACTCGACGTATTCGTTCGGGAGGATATCCTCATTGTTTGGAGGTTCGAGGGCAATCATGGAGTCTTCAGGTCGTAGTCCGTGATGGCGTATTTGCGTCTCGACAGCATACTGACCAGGATGTTAGCACGTTCTGTCCAATGCTGAATTTGGTCACTGACATGATCACTTGGAAACGCCTTGCTCTCTAGAATAATCTTGTGCCGTCCGTTGGCATCAGGCTTATAGAAAGCTGCCATCAAGAAATGTAGATTCGCAGTGAGGGTCTGCATAACAGCCACTTCGCTGACCTGGCCACCCACAATGGGTGCAATCATTTCGGCCGCGCGAGTATCGACATCCAGCCACGTTGGCAAAGGAGAGTTGTCGAGGGGTTTAAAGTGACCTTGCACACCCTGAGTGCGCCATGTCGTGAGGTATTGCTGGATGCGTTCTACTGTGCGTTTGGGCTGGAGGCCTAAGGAGTTGCCGACGAGATAGACAGCTTTGTCATTGGTGTCTACGGCAATTAGTATAATGCAAGAACCCATGTTCCGTAGAAGACAAGGAAATTTACCTGTGCTGTGGCCTATAGGTAGGCTCTTGCGTGCTACATCGGCTTTGGAGGGGATATTGAACTCATCACGAGTGTGGCTGAGAGTGTCGTTGGAGTCAAGCTCGACAGCGTGGCCTCGACCTGAAAGTTTGGAGGAGTCACCCATGATAAAGACAACGGATAGGCCAGCTTATCACCTAGCAGATGGCTTATGGGGTAACAAGGTAACGGAACGAAGGATCCTCTTCCCCACGTTGGTCTCTGGGAGCAAATATGACAAGCTCCGCACGATGGTTCAACGCGGGGAGCTCCCCTGCCCCGCACTCGAGCTACTATCGGAAGATGCAAATATGATACCCACATGAGGAGCAAGCCAGGGCAAGACAATCATGTGGATTGTAAATAGCGAGAAATGTATGGGGAAGAGTCAATATCGTAAATACGATGCTCCACGTGCCATCATCATCGTATGATTTGGCCGAGTCAGTCATATCATGGTCACTTGATGTATCACATGCTTGCAAACATACAAAATACCGAATTACTACTGACAGAAATGCCTCGCATCTTTGTTCACGATATTGCAGTTTTGTTTATTCGTTTCCCACCAACCCCTTACAACTCTCCCTGCTTTTCTGCGCGCTCTAGCTATGTCGTACAAGGGGCCTGCCTCTCCCGTCTATATCCATGAACAAAGAAAAATTACAGAACAAAAAAAGAAGAAAGAAACCAACTCGAGGTTTACAAAATGAAGCGTTCCAGCCCCAGCCCCATTCTATATTAGTCCGGTCCAGTTAGGTTTCATAGACCAATACCAAAATGCTGCAAGTACACCCTCCCCAAGAATAGATCGTCGTAAGCTACTATCCGCCGACTGTTCAATGCCTTTGGTTGATCGCAGCTTGTGTCCGGGTATCGAACCTTGTTGCGTAAAAGGTTTTGTGGGATCGAAGGTTTACTCGCGAGAGACGTCACGGCCGAAAGCCTTGGACTTGAGCCAGTCAACAGCGACCAAGACACGGTTTCGGGCTAAAGAATAATTGTTAGCATGGCATTCATGTGTAAATTAGGGACTTTTTGGGAACTTACTGCTGAAGCACATGGAAAGGTAGGCACTTCGCCAGAAGAGGTAGGTCAAGCCACCACCGCTGGCAATGTTGCCGTTGAACCAAGGAACATCAGCGACAGCCTTCTCACTACCAATGTAGGCCAGAGAACCTTGGTGGGAGTATCGGAAAGGCTTGACGTCCTTGATTCGGCGGAGCTGCTTCTCGAGAGTCTCAATCTCGGCGGCAATCTCAGCAGAGTTGCCCTGCTTGAGGTTGAGGCTGCTGCTGAGCTCCTTGATGCGAGCCTCCTGGGAATCAGTCTTGGCCATGTTGTTGAACAGACGAGCCAAGAAAGAACCCTCCTGGGAAGCGACCTGAGCGGTAGGAGCGTAGCCGGCAACAGCGCAGTCACCGACGGCCCAGATGTCGCGAGTTCCCTGAACAACAAGGTACTCGTTGACGGCAAGACCACGGCGAGAATCCTTCTGAGCGGGAACCTTGCCCATAAGATCACGGACGATAGGACGGACAGCGTTACCGGTAGCCCAGACAAGCAGACCGTAGGGGATACGGAGAGTCTGCTTGCTGCCATCAGGTCCAGCGAACTCGGCCTCGACAAAGTCCTCGGTCACCCTCTTGACCATGGTCTTGAGCTTGATGTCGATGTTCTCCTCACGGAGGGTGTTCTCGGTGTACTCGATAAGCTGCTTGGAGAAAGAGGGGAGAACGTTGGGGAGGGCCTCAATAAGAGTGACCTTGAAGCGTTGGCTGATATCGGGGATCAGCTTCTTGATGTCGTCCTCGAAGAAGTCGCGAAGCTCTCCAGCGAACTCGACACCAGTAGGACCACCACCAACAACGACCATGTGCATCAGACGGTCGATCTCTTCCTGGGATTGGCCCTTGAAAGAAGCACGCTCGACACAGTCCATGATCTTCTTGCGGATTCGCTGAGCATCACCAATCTCCTTGAGGAAGCAGCTGTTCTCACGGACACCGGGGATACCGAAAGTGGCATTCTCAGCACCGACACCAATAACAAGCATGTCGTAAGGTATCTCAGTCTCGGATTGAGGACCCTTGCCCTCAGTGTTGTCCTTGATCTTGATGATCTTGCGGTCAGCATCAACAGAGGAAGCCTCAGCTTCGTAGTACTTGACAGCACCCTTCTTGTGGCGGAGAATGCTGCGAACAGGCTCCATGATGGAGCGGTGCTCGATAAGACCCGTTGTGCATGAGGGCAGCAGGGGAGTGAACAGGAAGTAGTTGCGAGGGGAGACGACGATGACGTTGTAGTTCTCGGTATCGAGGTTCTTGAGGAGACCAACAGAGCCCCAGCCGGATCCTGAGGGACGTTGCGTCAGTGATCCGATCTTACATATTTGAACGAGCACATATATGCATGCGCGCTGAATTACTCACCTAGAACAACGAGAGTCTTCTTGGAAGGGTCGGGCTGGTACTGCTCTTGAGGGTGACGGTCGTCGTAGATAACATAACATGTGTAACCGACGAGAGCACCGACAGAGAGGTATGTAATTCTCCAGGTCCATCGCAGGGTGCGTCGAATCTTGCCAATTCTGGGCTTGGTCTTGGGGGCCTCGTCAGCGTAGGCTCGTCGGAAGGCAATGCGACCGGTGTTGTTCAGCTTCATAGCAACAGAAGGTCGAGCAGAAGTCTTGGAGATGGTAGAGAGGGCGCGAGTCGCAATGCGACTGCTGGGGGCCATCTGTCCGACCCGGGTGAGGGCCGTCATGGCTCGCGTGGAGGAAGCCATTGTGAAGGGTCTGGTCGGGAGAAGCTCAATTGGGAGCTATTGACGAGGGATGGGAGAATAGGAGACACAGGACTGGGAGTCTCTGGACCAGTTGAAGTCGTCGCGAGCGGATGGGCTGGTGACGGACGGAGGTGAGTCGGAGGAGAATCAGTCACAGCCCACGAAACTGGACGAGAGAATTTAGTGTAGACAAGGTACCCGTAGTTCAGGACCTTAGGTTAGGTTAGGGAACGAATGGGGTGTAAGAAAAGACAATGGAATATTTGTATTAGGGTGTGTCTGGCTTGTTTTTTGCTGCCCTCCCCTTGAGATAAGACATCCATTAGCATCCCGTCCTGTCGTCCATTTCTTGCTTGTGCTTGGCTCCACTAAAAAGTTGAAGTTCCTTGCCCGGCGGGTCAGCGACATGACGCCCACTGAACGACATTCATCCACATATTGACTGAATTATTGACATGATTTGTACGGTCAAAAGATGGAATCTCGGAGTTGACAGCTCCTGATCAGAGTCACGGTTACTCTACCATGCCCTTCAATTCAAGCAACAAGTACCTTGAAAAATGTTGATTTATCTGTTGGAATTCCTCGCCCCCCATGCTATCCGCTTATCATTTCTCATCTCCAAATTCTTTCTCCAATCTCAACCCAACTCGATATACAACTGGACCGGGCTTTGGCCCCGATCCGTAGCTCTGGTTCCATCACCTATTTCAGCAGCAAAAATTGGGGGTTGCACCGCGCTCGAGTCGAATCAGAGGCTTGGGAAAAAACCTCACAGGCTTTTTTGCCCTTGGCGCATCCTGGCCGTCCATAAAATCAGCGAAACTCCACTAACTTACCGAGTAAACCCCTTGTGTATTACTATTATGGAATGACGAGTGCCGGGTAAATGAAGGCGAGTATTATCCTCCACGCTTAAGGTACAGTATCTCGACTCGATATTGTTGTCTTCTCTTTCAACAGCGTGCATGATTTCGTCACCCGTTGACACATGCTTCTTGAGTTTGTCCCATCGAGTATGGTCAGTTTCAGAAGAAACTCGGTATCTCTCCGTTTCCGGACGTCCGGTGTGATCAAGACAATGAACGTGGCATTGGTCCGTTACAAGCTACTCAACTCTCATAGTTTCGGGTCATAGGAGTTTGGGAGCCCTCCTTATGACCTCACACATCTTGCTGAGGGCATCAATAGCCTGGTCCATTGTTAAATGCCGACAACCTCTTACCAGATATTATCCGTGTTTACTTGTGTCTGGGGTATAGGAACAAGCGAGCAGAGTTTCTTGCTTTTTACACCCTGTTATTTCGCAACCTTCACTGCCAATTGAACTCAACACCGATGCCCCTTGTGCACCAATTCAGTGGATAGGGATTCGACACGATGTATGGAGTAGTTGCTGGGGTTGATCTCGCGCTGTCACATCTCAAGTATCCTTTGGATCATACCGCGGTTTGTCGGTCAGCGTGTCTGGTCCCCCACGTGAACTGGACAAACCCAACATTCACAACCATTGAACGCTCATACGAACTAAATCTGGAGCGTGGTTAATATCAGATATTGAGAACTTAGCATGCGCGATTTGGTCCCGTTTGGGAAGCTCCTAGCGTGTTCGCATGTCGGTAAATAACCTTAGGGTCAATAGGTGGTGCAGGGTATTGCCCGAACATGTGTTAGCTACAAGCGTCACGACAAGCGAATGCAATAGGCGACAGAAACCATTAGTGTTTATCTTTCACTCTATGTCTGTTGAATGATTCGCCAGTTTTACAGTTTCGGTATGCTGGCGCTCATACACGTAGTGCTATTTACTGCAAGATAGTTCAGGACTGGCGAAATGTCTGTGTTAGTCGTCCATCTGCTCCTCAACGCCATGTCAAGCTCAATCAATGGAACATAGATATGCGCCCACAGATCCTGACACAGGTTTTGACATTACTCCATACTCTAGACTGTTCCCCAGAGTCTGGCTGATGACAGGGGTTTATAGACATCAATGGAAGAGCATATCGGAGCTGCAATCGATTCAAACTTTCTCCTAACCTTATGAACTTGTTGTCTACGCATCTACGGATATATCGCAGCTCGTGATAACTTGACCCGAGCGCAAATCCTTCAGAGCTCCCTCTGTCTAGTGCCCGTTTTTTGCTTGCCTCCTTTAGACCGGGTGGGTATCAGTCAACGTCTGTCCACAGGCGCGCTAATAACGGATCCGCGCTTCTTGGCTTTATTGATTCATGATGATAACCTCGACTGTAATGGCAGACGCTGCGTGATTGGACCGCGTTATTGGATGCGTTCGGTAAAAGACGAGAATTTGGTGGAGGGATCGAATAGTCCATAAAAGCTCTACTTTATCAACCTCAACTGTCCTCCCGTTTGTGTTGTATTGACAAGGTATTGCTAGCCCTTTATACGTAGTAAAGAAGACCTGAGGTATATCATGACTATCGATATGGGTCAATCGTCTTCCGTAGCATGTGGAAGCATGCTTGAAACCACCGACTCGATTTGTTTTGCCACTGGTCGTGTGATGTACTTCCTCTCTTGTCTTCTGGACTGACGAAGAGTTCGTTCTTGATACAGCTTCTTCGTTTCATCAAACATTATCTGACGACATGCATTATGATATCCCCTAGTCATGATTGATTGCCCCACCGTGCCTGGGTTTTTAGCCTACATGGAGCCGACGCAAAAGCTTTTCCAGGGTCCATTAAAAACGCAACCTTTTCCCTTTTTATCCACCATGGTTTAAATATCAAACACCCACTTGACGATTCAGGCTCCGGCTCTTGGATATCGGACCGTCTTTAGGTTTTTGCTGGCCCCCAGATGAGAATGAGGACGAGGACGAGGCTGATTGTATAGTGCGGCTGTCCAAGGCTGGGGAGGGTTTGATACTCAAGGAGCGTCAGAGTACGGATACTACGTGGTTTGTCTCGGATTGGCTGGTCTGAAGCAGGAGAAGCAAGCATATGTCGATCGACCAGATATGACGCGCTCAGCTCAAACTGGTGTGAAAAGTTAAAATGAATGTAATCCTATGGAATTTGATGACTGCATCACAAGATAATACAAGGAAATTTGACCTTTGTTGATATCCAATCTACCCCAGAAAACGCAACTATCGAAAACCATCGAAATGGACCAGTTCTAGGCCCTGCATGAACATCATCATTTACCTCTGGCCGCAGGCGACAGGTGACACCGACAGGCTGAAACAGCCTTTGAGACGGGCAAGGCTCCCCCTGTAGTTAACGACGGTCGCGCTGAGGCCAACCGCCTCTAACTCAGCTGCAGCCATTTCTGCAGCAGCCTTGTTAGCCGCACAAGGACAGGCTCTCGCAGCCCTGTCCTGAATCTTAGTCCACGGTCTATAGGCGACACCAAGCGTTGCAAAATAATTCTGGCGGCGCCGGTAAAGCCGCCCAAATATCCGTAACTTACTCCATAGCTGACCAAGATTAATCTCATCTAGGCTGTAGTTACCTGGTCTTGAGCTGTTAGCCTTGAAGCTCAAACCATCATCTAACAACGCCCCCCCTGAACCCTGAGATCGGCCTGGCTCTATGGGGGTTGCCGTATCCTGGTTGTGTATCGAATTGCATCGTATGCATGTAATGTAACTGTTGATCGTGTCTCATCCTCTGGTTTTCCTTCTTCTTCAAACAGTGGAAACACCATTTTCTCTTCCCGCATGCCATAAACCGCCAAGCCCCCAATACTTTCCTTTGTTCCTTTCCCTCTCTTTGCACTTGATCAAGGCTGGACCTTCGTTTGAATACTCTCTTTTGCCTGATTCAATTCAGTGACTTGAATCGTTAGGACGCTCATTTCCTCACATAATACCCCCCTTGCCCCTACGACTACACCTCCCAAGGTAATCAACCGCTTTGGGTCTCTTACATCAAGATATTTTTTTGTTTTATTCTCTTTATTACTTGAAGAACCCCCCTGGTTCATTAATTACTTTCATTCTTATTAAGTCGTATCCTCTTCGGACAAGAGCGATAAAAACAAAAACACCAACTACAATGGCGCCTTCCACTGAGCCTCACCACCTTCGATGGCAGATGGAGGCAAAGAGGGCATTTGGTGCGACTTTGCCCGCTTGGACTATTGCCGACGATAGCGACGACTATGATGTTCACATTATGAAGAAGCCCACGGCAAGGTTAAGGGCTCGACGAGACACCGGCAAAGTTGCCTCTAAGGAGCCCGAGGTCATGATATCTATACTGCGGGAGCCTTTCAACAAGCGAACAGACGACGACAAAGCGACAAAGGAAAATGAAAAGGCACACGCACATGATGATAAGGTCGAGAGTGACAGTGATAGCGAAAGTGAGGGCGACGATCCTGGCGACAGTGGGAGTGAGAGCGAGAGTGAAGACGAAGAGGAGAAACCCGAAAAGGCCGAACAAGACACAAACGACGCCGACACGACAAACCCCATCAACATCAAGCTACCTGCATCGGCAACAGATAACCCATCGATGGCTGCTCCCTCGGCTGAGGGAAGTGTGTCCGATTCTGGGAACCTTGTGAGTCTGACCCTTGACCCGCTGACCATATTTTGAGGCGTTTTGCATTGGGATATATGTCACTTGCTTCACTTTACTTGCATTGAGAGCTTGGACTTGCTGACTCCTTATAAGGTTACCGCAAGTGATGGCGAGCACTCAGATGTTCATAAGATCCTGTTGGGTGTAGGATCAGTCGGTATGTTGCTGTCCCATCTCAACTCAAGAGAGTTGTGAGTCGCTAATAGTATATCCAGGTGGCTTTCTGCTCTTACTTGGTATTGGTTTTCTCATCTGGAAGCTTTTGTCGAAACGAAACTCACCAAAGAAGATTGTTCCCGTCGACGACATGTCTTTCGACAAGCCAACTCGTTTCGAGAACTTCGTTTCCAAAGTACCCTTCCTCGGATCCCGCTTTGGTCACCAAGGCTGGTACACCATTGAAGCCCCATCTCCTCCTCCTCAGTACAGTGCCGAAAAGATGCAGCCCCTCTCACCTTCACCTACAATGCTCTCACCTTTGCCAATGCCACCTCTTCCCAAGCAATCCGACTCTCACCTTGCCGTGCCCACCAAGCCTTGGGGCGCTTACCGCATGAGCAGCAGGACGACGCGAACCAACTACGATATCGACGCCATCAGTCCCACCAGCACCACCTTTGTCGAGAGCGCCACTACTGTTCAGGTTGTTGCCCGCCACGATCCCAAGGAAGGGCTCTCTCCCGCCTACAAGCCTCAGCACAAGCGAATCCCCTCTGCAATCCCGGTAGCATATGATGTTTCGCGCCGCCAGACCGGCGTCAGTGAACTCTCCTCCATCTCATCTGGTTTTGGCGACTACGATATCGTCGTCACACCAACTTTTCAAACCGTTCAAAGTGTTCCATCACGACCAACCCCCTCTCGCCAACCCACATGGAAGTCCAACGCGTCATATAACCGTCGCGATACTACATCCACCATGGCTTCCGTGGATGCTCGGCCACGGTTCCGCTCTGTCAACTCATGGGTGAAGCAGCAAAACGGACAATTGCGACGGGCTCAGAAACAGCAAGAGGATAGCGATGCACCTCCAGTTCCTGCGCTGACTTTCCCTCCCGAGCAAGACTTTAGATACATGCTACCTGATGACGAGAGACCACGTCCAGTGGAGATGGTGTAGATCTGATTCGGGAAACATGTTTATGGGGGCTTGCGAAAGGAGTTGGAGTTACTAGGACCAGGCACATATTTACGTCGGGGTTGGTTACATATTCGCAGAAACATATAAGAACAACTGTACACTCAAGATTTTATGTCTATTAATTGATTGACTTTGACATGACACCCTCTTTTTTGATGTCTATAGACTTAGGTCTGCTTGAATGGGAACATTTCCCAGAACCCAATTTCCATCTACATATTTTTAGTAAAAGACCAACTGTGCAAACGCAAGGGGTATGAATACCTTCAAAGCATGGATAAAAATTTTAACGAGCTCCTCGATACGCGAAGGAGATTGCAGCTGAATGTGCTTCTCGAGGAGGGCTATACACAAGTTAACTAACCAGATCTCGAGTGAGTTACAGTTGAGACTTACCAGAACCCAACTTTACAGCATCGGTGTAGTCCTCTTCGTTGTAGTTCTTGATCCACGCCCAATACGTGTTTCCTTCACGAACGGTATTCTCATGGTCGTGTAGCATCTTGGCAGCAGCGCCATAACCAAGGAGACACGGGGCAAGGGCCATTTGGAGACCCAGCCAGTCTCCGTTTTGGCCAACATCAAGGACATAGCGGGTGTAGGCAGTACAAGCTGAGAGTACATATTTGGTCAGATGTTCATTTGGTGGTAAGAAATCCAGCGTGTTGACATACCTTGCTTCTCTGGTGTGGCGCGGATCTGGTCAATAGAGACACCAAAACTCTCGCAGTATGTCGTATGGAGCTTCAGTTCATGCATGATATGCTGAACGATTTCCGTTGCCTATTGAAAGTGAGATGGCGTGTCATATCGGCGTAAGAGAGCTTACTCTAGAAATATCTTCAATGTTCTGCGCTTTGTACGCAGCGAGAGCGTTGGCGCGTGAGAAGTGAATCTGTGAACATCCATTAGTCCTGTGTTGAGGTTTCCTAAGATGTGAGGGCTTACCAAGTAAAGGTAATCTTGAATAATGTAGCCTTTGAATGACTCGAGGGGCAGAGTCCCGTCACCCATGGCCAAAACAAAGGGGTGATATACAAATTCTTTCCAGACGTCGCGAACATCAGGACGCTCAAGAAGCCACTCGATGAAATAACCGCTGTTGATTGGTTTAGTAGGCAATACACTAGGGGGACTTGTGTTATACTCACGGAGAGAAAGGAAGAGAATATGTCGAGTGGAAGTGGTTCAGTGGGCCATGTCCTTTGCCTAGTCCAGGTGCTGTTCGAATAGCAGCTTCAATGTATCGACAGGCTGACCGAACAGCTAGAGGTGTATCGAGTCCCTTTGCTAGGTTAGAGGCAATAGCAGCTGGTTTCATTAATTAGTATATTCCAAAATTCGCTCAGACTAGTCTGTCACTTACACGCCAGGGAGCACCCTGTGCCGTGGGTGCTAGAGCTCGCTTGGTATGGACTCTGAACCCTGGAGATTTCTCCATCACCTCCCACAAGCACGTCTACAACAACACGTCTATCATCTTCATTCTCAGCCACGGTGAAATCCTCCTTCATAGGACGATGTCCACCTTTGACGAGTACCCACTTGGGACCCAGGGCCTGAATCTGCTGCGCTATGGTCTCGAGGTCCTTGACGCCGCGAACATCGGGGGTTTCTTGGCCATTTTGAGACAGAATGAGTATCGCCTCAGGAATGTTTGGGGTGAGGACTGTGGTATGAGGCAGAAGATGCTTGCAGAGATGCTGGATGGCCTCATTGGGGAGGAGTGTTGCACCAGAGGTCGAAACCATGACCTATACATATATATGAGACATTGGAAAGCTCGGCATAGAAGAGAATAGAAACATACTGGGTCTACAACAAGAGAGGAAATTCCATGCTTGACAACAGTCTCTGCAACCATCTCTATCGTCTCTTTTGAAGCCAGCATGCCTGTCATGAGTCAGCCAATGTCACAGTGGTACTATTTGTTCAACTCACCAGTCTTGACAACATCAACACCGACATCCTCAATGCAAGCATCAATTTGCTGAGAAACAAACTCGGCGGGAATGACATGAATGCCCTTGACGCCCTGAGTGTTTTGCGCAGTCAGGGCCGTGGTAGCAGTCATGGCGTAGCAGCCATGGGCGGCGATAACTTTCTGATCAGCTTCGAGTCCACTAACCTCAGACAAGTCAGCATTCGAAGTTCAATACGAAATATCATTGCATTGGATATCTTGGTGAAGCTGTATCGTGCCATTTCAAGATACTTACGCCCCGCCAGAACTGTCCGACCCTGCTATGACAAGCACTCGACCTTGTGTCATGATGCCGAGATGGTCTCGTTTACAAGATGACCTCTTTGTTTCAAAAGAAGGATTAAATGAACAACCTGCGCCACAAGAGAGATATAATGTGCAGACAAGAATTAAAAAGGCATCGTCATATGCTAAGACAGCGCTCTCGTTCTTAATCCCGCGTTCGGCCGCTGTCGGCTTTGGTGGGGCACAGTAACCACCTGTTATTATAGGTCATCAACATCAGTTCATGATGTTACTTGCGTATCACCATGTACCAATTAATCGCATGATGACCATGAAACTAAGTTCTTTGATATCACAGTCGCTTCATGAGGTTGAGAAATTATTCACAAATCCGCGATGGGCACTTTTTGAACCAAGTGGACAATGCTCTAATAGATCGTCTCATGACGCTCAACTTGAGTTGGCCTCTCTACTCTTAAATCAGCTCATATCGTAACCGAACAGCCTCCCTCCCTTGGCTTTTATGTCCTAAACTCCCTGATCCAAATCCCAGTCCAGACACCAATTTCCTTAGATCCCCGGCTTACCACAGAGATATGTACAGCTTAAGACCTGCCTAACCCCCTCTCCCATTCCCTCGAATACACGCGCCATCATAATGGTTGTCGTTGGTATCGTCTAGTTGGAACTTTCCAACTTCATCTTGCTTTTGGCTATGTAGGGTCGTCTTGAGTTGTCTTCGCCATCACCTCATCTCCTCATCCTGAGAGATGCTGGTGTAAGATCTGGTGGCAGTGCCATCGGCTCACTAATACTGCGCTGCCTCTCCGTCCTATCGTCACCAGAACTGTTCTCACCGTCGCCGCTTTCTGCACTATCCTCTTGACTACTTTCATCACTGCTATCGTCATCGTCCTCCTCATCCTCGTCAAAGACGATTTGTCTCATCACGTTTTTGTCGAACAAATCTATGACCATCCTCCTCACCCCCAATCGATAGTGATTCCATTCCATGGCACTCATCACCTCTTTAAAAAACTGCGTACTTCGGAAGGCGCTAGGCTTACGTGCCCGTAGTTTTTGAAGATCTGTAAGTGCCTTCTTGTACAGAACCATGTTTCCTAAGTCCACAATAAGCTCCAAGACTCTCCTGTTGACATCCGCTTCGCTCAACAGAGCCGGCAGTTCTGAAGGTTCGAGAGGTGGCCGAGCCGCACGAGGAGGCGGTGGCTCTTGGGCTGTGCGTTGGGTCGGTGGCAAGGTAATTGATGTTACCGTCTTTTGTTTCCACGGTTTCAGTGATAGTAACTTGGATAGGTTGTTGGGAATACAGAATCCAAGCGAGCTGCCCATAGGCGTTGTGTTGGCATCCCAGCCATGCTCAGAAAGAATTTCCAGACCGTGCGTAGAGCGGGATATCAGGCCGAGGACGAAGAACGCAGTGCCACGCAAACTCATCACCTCGTGGTGCTCGGCAATTTGGATGATGTGCTCCACCACGTCGTTTGACTCCAAAAAGGGGGCTCCAAGCTCCATCGATCCGACATTACCGACGGCCCAGAGACACCCCTTCACCTTGGTAAGAATCTCTGCGTCTCCCGTGTCCATCCCGTGCTCGCGAATCGTAGCAACGAAATCTTCAAAGTGGCCCTTATCACTGAGAAGCCTGCATCCCTCTTGAGTACGAGTCAATTCGCGGTAGAAGTGCGGTGGAACGTGATTATCATGGAAGTCCCCATCCATCTCGCCGTCATCGAACAAGCTCATGCGTGGATTGTGCTCTTCTGGGTCAACGAGGAATGCCCTGGCTAGACTGGCCTCAATGACCCTGACATATGTGTCATTCCGGCCCAGGAACCAATCGTCCATTTCGTTGCTGATATAATCAAGTCCATCGAGGTAATGGTATCCGATAGATGTTGATAAGAAGCGAAGTAGCAAAGGTGCTCCAATCTCGCCTAGATGGTCAAGAGCTGGTCTACATTCAACAATGTACTCCAGGTAGGTTTTACGGTTGCAAGCCTTCTCCAAGATCTTGACAGCTGTTGCACAAACCTCGATCTCAGGATCGTAGAGTTGTGTGACCAAAAGCTGGATGGCCCATTTGGAATCACCTACTCCACCCTGTCCATTGACCGATGGCACAGGACGGATAGCGTATTTTCGAAGAGTATTAGTGGCATGGATTCGGATATCCTTCGTACCTGCTGTCAAGGCCTTTGAGACTAGGACACGAGGATGACCCTGAATACTGTAGTCAAAGCTCGAGAGAAGTAACTTGATAAGGTCAGGCCTCTGCTTCAAGTCCACGATGTGATACATCATGTTAAACATCCTCCACCGCTCTAGTAGTTGAAGTCCTTTGGGATCGCCACTTAGAACGCCGAGCATCGAAAAATAACCAGCGCTTAACGTATCGGTCACTCGGTCTGTTGAGAACATTGGAAATTGAGCTGTAAGCCCACTAGTCTAAACAAACTGTTAGTATGGAGCAGGGGACACCGGAATGGTATATCTTACCGGGTCGCATTGTGCAAGGCACTCCGCAATTTGCCTAAGTAACTTGCTGTCCGCCAAGAACTTGACTCCCTCCGGAGATTGAAGCAAAGAATGCATTAGGGCACACCCGGCCCGCACATACTTTTGAGTGGCTCGCGTATTCTTGACCTGGGCAAATCTGTATTTGAACGGCCGGTAAAAGCTGATGATTCTCTTCATGAACTTTGACGCCTTGATAGCTTCTTCAAGTCGCTTGCCACTCTGTAAAGGTCCATCGATGATCTTGATGATGGTCTCCCAATTCCATTTGGTATAGTTGGAACTGTTGAGTACGTTGCTGTCGATCAACAATTGCCTGAACGTCGCGTCGTCAAAAACCAAAGACTGATGAGATTTGGGTGCCTCGTCTATCGCGGACAGCTCAACCGAGTTGTTACCTGATGAGAACGCTCCAGACAGGGCACCAGAGGGTGTGCTCCTGTATAATGTCCGACTGACGCTACTTATTTGGTAGACGATGCCTGATGCAACCCAGTGATTGTTATTGCTAATGTTTGCTGCTGACGAAAAGAGTTCCGGCAGAAGGTGAAGTTCAGCACTCCAGGACGGAGGTAAGAGACGGCTCGCAAGCTTGAGCACTTCGCTAATCAGTAAAGTCGTTTTACGCTGAAGGGTTGGATTGCCATCTTCTTGAGCAATTTTCAGGAGAACTGGAAGAAGATCTGCTCGAATAAGGACGGCAAGCAACAGAGCTGTGTAGTGTTCGACAAAGTTTTGTTCGCCACTGTCCTCCTCAGTGAACTGCGAGTGGCTTCTGTCCTTTTGTGTTGACTTCAAATTGGCTACTCTGCCATATGTCGTCAATCTTCTGCCGGCGAGAAACGATGTTGCCCAGGCTGGCGGCTTAATCCGTAAGAGAGAAAAGACGAGATCAAGCACAGTCTCGCGAACAGCATCGCTTGGTAAGAGCATGCTTGTGACCAAGGATCGAATTGTCCGTAATTCATACATGCATAGAGCCATCAGTCCTGGCCATGATTTCATAGCTGTTGCAATGGCTTTGGCGTTCTGTTTCATAACAGCTTCATTGATAAGGAGATGGTCCGTAAAGACAGTAAAGAGCACCTCTAGACTGTAACCGGGCTGCAGGAACTTGCGTTTCCGAGGCGAATCAAGCAGGTACAAGAACGCCGAGGTCAAACTCTCAGGGGCTTTATAAATGCCTTCTGAAAGAGCCTCAGTCAACGGTCCTAGACCACCAGCCGCCACTAAAAGTGCTGGATCTTGCACTACGATTTCTGCTAGTGTCTCGATGCAGATAGGTCGTAAGCGGTCTATATCTCCCTCAGCCGGTTGGGGATTTGCCCGTCGGTCTTCTCCATGCTCAGCAACTGCAACAATGGTGCGGACGACTGCTCGAGATATCTCCTTCACTCCGCCTTTGACATCGAGGAACGCGCGGACGAACTTGAGGGCCTGCTCACGTTCGACATCCGCTTTTCGATAGTTATTCAACGAGCTGAGTAATGTCAGTAAAGAGAGTCATTCTCATAGAGATACATACCGTATGACCAAGTAATCAGTGTTCAGACTACGTATTTTCTTGAGGGATGCCACATCCGAAACAGCGTATCTAATTATTCGATAGCCAGCAGCAACAACCTCACGGCTTTCGCTTAGAAGCATGACCTGCATGCGGAGCCCAAAGATTGACCAGACCAAGTCGTATTTGAGAGTTGGATACCGCTTGAGAAGATCGACTAGCTGATTCCCGCGCGATACGTAATACTCGGGCATCATGCCCTCAACCTCCAAAGCTTGAAGGAGCTCTGTGAGCGCAAATGTAGGACTCTCAGTTGGCTCCTCAGCATCCGACTCTACGACAGACCGCGCCACACTTTGGGGTGAGCGCAGCCCGGTAGGCCTTCCAGATTCAACAGTGTTGCTCTGAGTGCGGTTTCTCTTTGGTGTGTCTGGCGGGATCTGTCGCGTTCGTTGAACATCGGAAATCTTGTTTCGCAGGTCTTTGATCCGCAAGTTACTGGCGTTGAGTTCTGCTTCGACCTTTTGCCGTTGCTCCTTGGTTTGCTTCGCTTTCTTCGAGTTCAGCGCCTCGAGCATGTTCTCGCTACCCTCCTTGATTTTCATTTCACGATTGAGACGCTCCTTGAGATTCGCCAGAGCTTGTTCTGCCATCGTGTCTGCGTCGTCCTCGTCCACCTTATCCATGAAGCTGCTTGGGTACATCGACCCCGCTTCAGTCTTACTTCCAGCTCGACTACGCAACTCTGAACTGAAGCTGCCGGGAGCGACATTGAGATTGCTTCCTCGGCCCCCGAAGGAGACGGCCGAAGCCGACAAGTTACGGGCGTTGTTGCCATTGGGAGGCTGGAGGCCTGAATCGCTCCGATCAAAGCTCGTACGGCCAGACAGCTGTTGGGGGAGGTGATGCTGGGAGGACTGGCTCGGAGGGGTCATGCCCTTTTGTGAAGCAGAGGAGCTCAGCATGACGACGGCGAGCAGCCCACCGGTTGGGACTGGGCCCGGAGGTGGTGGAGGTGCATTCGTCGATTGAGCGGATCTCTACTGATTCGAGTGCGACTGATGCGATCGCGGTCAGTATTCGAGTGCGGTGCGATTATATGGTCCGGTAAAGGGATAATTCGTTCGCGATACGACGGGGTTGAAGCGAGGGTAAGAGCGATCGTGATATGGCGTGCGGATATATTTGCCAGCCGCGTTTTTGTCGATTGCGCTGGTGAACAAGTTATATGTTGGCAACAAAATCGACGCTCAAGTCGGGGTTTCGAGAAAGCGGAGTCGACGCCAACGGTGCGTACCTTGGGTTGCTTGCGGGAGGTGGAGGCGGTTGCAATACTGCAATACTTCATGCACAGAGAGTGTTAAAAGCTGGGATCGATCGCCAACAGAAGCAAATGCCAACATAGTTACAGGTTACAGGGGCTGAAAACGAACTAAACCATCTTAGTCTTCGATTTACTTTATTTTGCCCTCTTGGATTTACAAGATTTATGGAACTTGAGAAAGATCAGAATTATTGGCTAACTACTACCAAACCATTGTATTAGAACGTATCAAAACAGCTACATACTAGGTATCTTTAGATTATATATTCATAAATCAACACAAGTAATATATATAATCATAGAGCTCGCAATTTATAATTCAAGGTGTTCTCTTACCCTTTACACAGTTTCGGGGCATGCATAACTTAAGAATAGTAAGACCATGAATGTCCTTTTCCCCTCTAGATTTTTATCAAGCTCGCTCTCTATCTGTGCTTCCACCCAAGCCAGAAGCCATCAAGCAACATGGCAAGTCCAAGAAGAGCAGAAGATCCTGAACAGGTACATACGGAGCTGGAAAAAGAGGACGTTAAGGAGGACGCGCCTCCGAAATACCTAAAATGCAGTTACCTTGACGCAGTTGTCGGCAAAGAGATTCACAATTACTGGGGAAATCGAGTTCTAGAGCACACAACCTCCAATGGTGATGTGCTAGCACTCAAAGTCAGTAGTCCAGATGGCCTTGACCGCTCTGAAGCCGACATGACGCACTATGCTGCGACACATGGCGTACTGGCCCCCAAGGTACGTGGAGTCTACGATGTTATCGCCAAACGCCCTATTGCACGTGTCATGGTCAGCGAGCGTGTTCCTGGGGTACCTCTTGTCAATGTCTGGCAGAACATGTCCCAAGTTGAGCAGACTTCTATCAAGGAGCAGCTTCGAGCCCAGATACGACAAATGCGAAGACTTGTCCAGCCTTACATTGGTCGCCTCGATCGACAAGCTACTCGCAATATATATAATACAACGTTTGTCCGGCACTGTGGTCCATTTGATGACGAGGAAGCTTTCGACGATTGGTGCCTGTCGAGACTCTATGGTGGGACTTTTCAGCGTTGGAAATGGAAGCGAGTGTTGGAACGGCAAAGACGCAAATCCACGGGACGGTTTGTTCTTACTCATGGAGATCTGTCACCCCGCAATATCCTTGTTGATGGAAATACTGTTACGGGGATTATCGATTGGGAGCTGAGTGGATTTTATCCTGAATACGTGGAATATGCTGTTGCTTTGGGTCTTGGTTCAGGTATAGAGGAATGGTGGATTCCTGTCTTGAAAGAGGTGCTGGAGCCGTGCCCAGCAGAACTGGTAAAGTTCACAGAGTTGATTGAAGAAAGAATGGGCTCTTACTAGGTTGGACAAAGCCTGGTATATCTGTTGCATCCCAAGACAGAATATAGCAGCAAGAAATAATAGAAGCGTCAGGCTTATAGAACGAAGTGCCTTTGTTCCTCTATGTTCTCGAATTATCTTTTGTTGATAAAAATAATGCACGAGCATTTTCTTGACCTTGAGAATTGGATTTTGTCACAATCTCCCTAATCTTTGCCTCATTTACAATTGGCATACACGTATGGATGCACATTCATACGCATCTACCGGGAAACCATAAAACTTCCAATGGCTTTGTTTGATAGGTGCCGAAAGTATAAAGAGCTTATCATATGATAAGGTGCCGGTATAGGATCGTGGTTGGGTCTGGCACTCGTACATATCAGAAACTGATAAGGATAACTGACAATAACATCCATTCCTTTTCAGATTCAACATTAGCTGTTAAAGTTAGTCTCCCCCGCATAATCGCAAATAGGATCATGCGATTCAAAGTCGCATTGCATTGTGATAAGATAACTGAACAAGATGAGTCGAGTCGAGATAAGGACCAGATTCACTTCACAGACTCCCACAGCTCTACCTGCAGTACTGTAGCTTCCAGGCGGGCCCCGATGCGCGGGATCCAGGGCATCGGCGTCCTCCGCAGCCCGGCACCGACCCCCATCACCCCATGGGAAACCTTCAATCCGCTACCAATTGTAGCACCGGGCCCTGGCTCTTCGGCCGCAGGCGCTTGTTCTTGATCGCCAACGTCCGTCTCCGTCCGTTGAGCCGCTTGGGTCCCAAATTAGGAGCTGTCATTATCGCCCGGGAGCAGGAGGGGGGGCCTGACATCCCAACCATTTTGTAGTTATATATATAAAGAGCTGTTCCCTCCCTTGCCCGATACCATACTACTCTTGAACTTGCCTCCTGTAACCTTTGCTATCAGTGACAACCTACGCACAGCCCTCTTCTGTCATACGGTATACTTGGTGTTTATCTCATTTCCGATATCAGCCACGCGTTTCCCAACTCATCGCACTTCACAACAAAACTTTTTTCAGTCTCACACAATGCCTTACGTATCTGCTGCTCGCTATGGCAAGGACAATGTCCGTGTCTGCAAGGTTGATCGCGATGCCGCAACTGGCAAGCAGACTGTCACAGAGATGACCGTCTGTTGTCTTCTCGAGGGAGAGATCGAGACATCTTACACCAAGGCCGATAACAGTGTTATCGTTGCTACCGACTCTATCAAGAACACTATCCATATCACCGCTAAGGAGAACCCTGTCAACCCTCCAGAGTTGTTCGCCTCTATTCTGGGCAGCCACTTCATCGAGAAGTACAGCCACATCCATGCCGCCAACATCAATGTCAAGACCGTCCGCTGGTCGCGTCTCGAGATTGATGGAAAGCCCCATCCCCACAGTTTCGTAAAGGATGGCGAGGAAACCCGAAATGTCGAGGTTCGCGTGAGTCGACAAGAGGGAATCGAGATCAAGAGCAACCTTGCTGGCATGACTGTTCTGAAGAGCACAGGCTCTGCTTTCCACGGATTTGTTCGCGACGAGTACACCACACTCCCCGAGACATGGGACCGTATCTTCTCAACCGACGTGGACGCCACCTGGAAGTGGCAGAAGTTCAGCACCCTTGCGGCCGTGAAAGATGCTGTTTCTAAATTCGACAGCGCAAGGGAGGCAGCACGCAATATCACCCTCAAGATCTTTGCTGAGGATGAGAGTGCTAGCGTCCAAGCAACCATGTACAAGATGTCTGATAAGATTCTTGCGACTGTGCCCGAGATCGCTACCGTCACTTATTCACTACCCAACAAGCATTACTTCGAGATTGGTAAGTTCAGCCCTGCTACCCCCACTGGAACAACGACACTAACCGCTATCTAGACCTGAGCTGGCACAAGGGAATCAAGAACACGGGCAAGGACGCCGAGGTGTATGCTCCTCAGTCCAGCCCCAACGGCCTTATCAAGTGCGAAGTGTCTCGAGATACTTTGCAGTCAAAACTATAGTTTTGGGATGAGCACGCAGAGTGTGCCCTGAGACGATAGATGTGAGGATGTAATAAGATTGATGAACTGGGATAAGGATTAATACCAAGCGACGCACATGGATTCAAGCACCAAACATGAGATTATCAATTGAGCAGATTGCCGCCGTATCGTTTTTGTATCCTTGCCGTGATGTTTGGAAGTAGCAAGACTGAAGTACTCCAAGAGCATGTTTCATGAATCGTTCTCATGGTCTTGCTGTGAAATGATTAAACTAGGACAAGGTGATATTTAATGCAGTAAGCCTGTGGAAACGGAATGAATGCAATGCTAGGCGGATGTAACGCGCACTTAAAGACCGGTCAGCTCTTGGAAGTTACCGTGTGAGAGATCACAGCATGAAAATCATTGATAATTGCTTGATGCTAGGTCATAAACATGCCCAAGATATTGGTACAGATAAGATAGTACAAGGACTTTCAGTCCGTCCATAATATTTCTACAACACAGTCCCTCTGTCGAATCGATTACTCCCGTACTGTACTCATAATCGCTTCTTGTCACCTTCACGGACCTTTTCGACAGCCTTCTCCCAACCAGGCTTGCCTACTTGCACACCACTAAACCGTATCAAGTTCTGTTTGTACGGGTGGGCATCTCCCTCAAAAGCCTTGAGCCTCGCCAATCGCTTGTCTCGTAGTCTGTTCTTGGGCAACATGCCGCGCACGGCCTTGCGCAACACCTCGCTGCCTCCGTGCTGCTCCATGAGCACATCCATCGTCACTTCCTTGAGCTTACCCGGCCGGGTTGAGTGTCTGTAGTAAGGCTTTTGCCACATTTTGCGACCGGTTGTGTGTATGGCGGCGCAGTTGGTCACGACGACGTAGTCACCGCAGTCGGTTGAGGGATCGAAGATAGGCTTGTGCTTGCCCATGAGGAGAACGGCGATGCGTGATGCGAGACGGCCGAGCGAGGGCGGTGTCACACCGGGCTGAGTAGAGAGAGTGGCGTGAGGTGCGGAAGCAGAGACGCCGTGCCATACTCGAGAGTAGGCCAGTTTAGTCTATTGAACGTCGGTTAGGATAGAGACAGTCTTGAGGATGTATTGGAATTGCTCACCAGACCGAGGACTTGTGACATATTGAAGGTTTCGAGAGATCAATCTCTCAGATTAATGCCCCCAATTGTATTTGATCGCCACAGAGCCGGCGAAGGAGGGGTCGATTTGCCGTGTACGTTGGATTATATCGCGAGACCTGATCTCCCACGCCAAATCAAACCCTCAGCCAGAAAGTTTGGATCCAGATGCCAAGGATCAATTCCCAGTCACGTGCGTCGAGCGACGGTCCCCCGAAATCGCTGGCTGGCCCACTCTCGGGGCGTGGAGATGCGAGCAGCTCCGGACTCCGATGGTATCACTCGATTGTGGATTTCAAAGCAACCGAACAGAACCCACCCACGAACCTCCTCATCTAGCAAATGCCTCCCAAGTTCACGGCTGCTAGATATCTTACAACAGCATCTATCTTTGCAGTAGCTGGATATTCAGCATACCAATACCGAGTTTCTGTTATCAACTCTAAAACCACGCCCCCCGCATGTAAGTTCTACAACTGGGTCAACTTCTCTTACACTGCAAGTATGAGACTAATGGATCTACACAGCACCCAGCAAGATGACCGTTGATAACTCGTTTGAGGTGCGCACACAACTCAGAGTAATGAGTCATGGCTGTGAAAAGGGGACGAAGAGAGTTGTTGAGAATTTTCATAATACCAAGCATACTAATGAAACGTCTTGAAAACAGACCCTCTTTGCCGTTCCGCTGTCATGTGACGGCTGTGTCAAGGCGGTTTCAGACTCTTTGTATAAGCTCGGCGGTATCAACAATGTTGAAGGCAACTTGAAGGACCAGTTGATATCAGTCAAGGGCACCGGTAAGCCAAGATGTCTTCTTGACATCTATATACGCTAACTGTGTCAACCTCCTAGCTGCTCCATCCGCTATTGTGGAAGCTATCCAGGCAACTGGCAGAGATGCCATCTTGCGTGGATCAGGAGCCTCAGATAGTAGTACGTCTCGATCACCCTTGTAGCCACCTAAGTTACAATAGGCTTGTATTGCCCGTGGATGGCTCAACATCTTCAAAAGCTTGCTTGACAACTTGGTATCGTCCAAGGCTAACCTCGCAACCTTTTAGGTGCCGCTGTTAGTATTCTCGAGACATTTGAAGATCCAGTTGATGGATACTATGAAGAGCCAAGCCGAGATGTTAAAGGATTGGCAAGAATGGTTCAGGTCAGCTCAGGGCGAACACTGGTTGACCTAACAATCCGAGGTGTATCGCCCGGAACCTATCGAGCTTCGGTCCGTGCATATGGAGACTTGAAGAGCGGTGCGGCCTCAACGGGACCGGTATGGTCAGGAGATGATGGAAAGCCTCGAGGTGACCTCGGTGTTGTCGAGGTTAACGAGAATGGCCATGGCGCAACGTTCATAGATCATGAATTCCAGATCTGGGAAGTCATTGGTCATGCTATGGTTCTGACAAGGCAAGAGGAAAAGAGCGAGTCACTGAAGAATGACAAGAATACAGTTGTCGGTATCATCGCACGAAGCGCTGGCATGTGGGATAATGATAAGACAGTGTGCTCTTGTACCGGTAAGACACTCTGGGAGGAACGAAAGGATGAGGTCAAGAAGGGAATGCTATGATAGCGAACCATAGGTCAAGCCTGAAGATTCTTTCGAATCACAACCTTTGACGCTGGACGGTGCCAAGAATTGTTGAAGCCGACTTTTGGTACGATATACGCACGTTGTTGAAAGCCGCCTGTCCAGTCGATGGCCTCTTTACAAACATGAAACTGAGCCCTTGTCGCTAAGGGTCTGGTTTGAAAGTGACATCTAGAGGATCCGTAACGTGACCACCGTGCTGCGGCGATATGTGGTGCGATATCGTCCCTGAAGATGAGATAGGCATGGATGCCCACCACGATCATGGTTCGGTAATGACCTAAAAAGCAAGAGATTTTGCGTCTAGAAAGGCCTCGCGGAGGAATCCGTCCACGTAACCATTCCAGAGATACTCGAGAATGTCACTGTGGTCAGAGATCCTCGCAATAGCGCCCCGCGAACAGCTGATGCACACTTGAGACCAAGGCATAAAGGGTAGGTGGGATATGAGATCCAGAGCTTTGGTGCATTGAGGTCCGTACCTTGCTGGGATGAAGGTGAAACTTGTTGATGAGCCACAAAACTACAGGGTGTCATGCGAGATAGTGGTGTAAGATTGAGTGACAGCTGCATGGTATGTTCCACTTCCCTGGTTTGACATATTTTACGGTAGCTTGGGAGTGGAAGTAGTTGAGGTGTCTACGAATTCGACGCCAAAGAGTCTCTAAGACCAAAGCAAATCCCGTGTGAGTAAGACCGTAAGACGAGACGAGTCGAGTCGAGTAATGACACGGTCAGCATACGGGAGTCAATGCCAGATCCGTTGTTAGCTCAGACCTTTCCCTTGGTCTTAGAGATAAACTCGAGATCTGATGTGACGGTGAGAAACAGGGCAGGATGGGAGATTGATGATTGATGGGTGCTGTATCTGGAACCGGCAGATGGAGTACAATGATAATGGTGGATGTACTGATATTAACTATCGTGGGAAATCCACTTTGATAGACGAACAGTTGGGTTAATGGAATGATTGTGTATTGGCAGCGTGGTTATAATGTCGCCGACAGACGAGGGTATCCCCTTAATTCAAGAAGCATGCCTTGATAAAGGCTCGCGATGTTGAGAAATGATTTCGTGATTAAGCGAATCTCTGAGATCACTAGTGCCCATACCATACCTACTCAACATACTATCTCGAAGATAGTGTCCGTATCTTCAAGAAGCAAGATCTGATCCACGCTAAAAGCGAGGATCAATCTCAGCAAATAACTCCCGGCAACAAGGTGTCTCAGATATCTCGTGCCTGAAAATCATGACGTTGAGAAACTTTCTGCTACATCCCCAGGTCTCGGGCTGTAACCAGCTGGTACCCCTGGCTTGACAGGATGACACTTTGGACTCCCATGGGGCTCCGGATCAGCATGTACCGAAGGGAATAATGCATCATGCCGCAGTTTCGGTAAGACCCCAAACAGAGGGAGTAGGTCTATATTGTTGGCCGGCTGAAGGCCAACACAACAGGAGGTGTGAGCGTCTGGAGCCAACTCCCAACACCATGGATGCTTGGGAGACAAGATGAAGAGCCCGGACTGGCGGTACTGACGTTAGTACTCTGCATCATCTGTATCACGCAGCTAGATGCGTGTTGAGTGGGCGCATTAGCGCAGAACTCTGGCGGCAATCGAGCCAAGGGATAGGCCAGGAATTCTCCAAGATGAGGTTTCTGAATCACGAGAGCAAAGAGCATCTGGCGGTCAGTCAATACAGGCTGTGCCAGAGTACTCCGTAATTCCCTTCCAGAAGCCTACTGATCCTGGGTTATCCCTTGTCCATAGACGCCAAGATCGCTTGAGTCTCCCCAGGTGATGGTCAAGGTTGAAGTTCGGACAAAGGCATGATAAGTTTGTGTTTCTCTCACCGTATCTAGATCCACTGACCCTCGCTTCTTGGCAAATTGAGTACCACTTCCAAAACTCCCCTTTACCTAGTGTGGTCGGCATAAACAATCGCAGCCCAGCTACCGAATATGTTACGTGTATGTGCCCTTTTCTTCGGGCCTGCAGGGTCCATGGCTCTGATCTGACCGTAGCAGGGCGCTTAAGCCCAGATTGGAGTCGATCAAGAGGACGGAACGCACGTCATTCGACACCAACAGCCTGGACGTTGGCCGCATTGATCCTATTGATCCTATTGATCCTATCGATCCTATTGATCCCAACAGCCATAGCGCTCGACCGGGGATTATACCAGGGTTCGCCTCGGTAATCAAGCCCTGGCAGGCAGTCCGAAATAATAGGGAATCCTACGCGGAGGAATACAGGTAAAAGAGTCCCTGTTTT
>JAAGWP010000457.1:0-50103 GCA_013266165.1 Fusarium graminum
ACAGGCAGACAGGCAGACAGGCAGATACCGTAAGCACCCCACCGATCATACTGTGTTTTTTTGACTGCAGTTCGCTTTGATTGGTGGAGTTCACCTCCTAAACTGGGTTTCAGAGCTGTTTTCCCAGTGTCAAGTACTAATCTATGTGGTATGTAGGTACTGTAAGCTAAAAGTCTCCCGATCGTTTGGTTTGGTTTCGCTCTCGCCGTGTCGTTCAGATGTTATTGATGTCGTTATTGCTAAACCTACACCTTTTCTACCCGCTCTTGTCCTCCATCCCAGTCCTTTTCTTGTTCTCTTCATCTCCACATCAACCTCTCCACCCTGGGCCTGTCTGTCTCCTCTGTTGGCACAACTCCACTCATTAGTTACCTATTATTTCGAACAAGAGAACAAAAACCGACCAGAAGGAAGGGAATAACAAAAAGTAAAATATCGTCGGGAGGTTTCCCTTTAAAACAAGCTCGGCCCCAGCCCCATTCACTGCTCAGCCTATTCGCCTTCCTCTTTTTGGGGTTATTTTTGCACATCACAAGTGACGACACATACGCTATTAGTATTTATCACATTATAAACAACTATTCACGACGAGATACGCACGTCGAAAGGCATGCTCTTTTTCGCCATTCTCTTCAACCTCGGACGCAATACTCCTATAAGCACTGCATCGCATACCAGGACCTGTCCCGTTTCAACTGTAAACTACTTTCCCCTCCTTTTCCGACAAAGATCCCCAAAAGCCCAATACCACCAGACCCAGGCTAACCTGCCCACCAGCCAACCAGCAGGTCTGTCGCCTTGACTGGGCTTTTAGCGCTCTCCGGCGCCGCTCATACGCCCGCTGCACCCACGCTCCCTCACTCCCTCACTCCCTCACTCCCTCACTCGCTCTTTCACCTAACTGGGTCCGGAGTCTGGGCCTTTTATTACACTTTGAATCCCCCAGGTCTGCATTCCTGTGATTCAAACTGTCCCTCGCCCAAACGCTCTTTCGCTTTAGACATTCAACTATTTTCCCGATAGACTCACGGCCGGCTGCGCGCCATCGAACTTTGATCGTCTCAGTCCGCTTCAGACTCATGTTCTTCTCTGTCTGGGCAGTGCCAAGTCCACTGGAATAAGACACCATCCGTAATCCGTCTACGACGACATTCGCCGGCTCGCCGCATCCACGACTATCGCATTCCAATTCATTAGCAACTTCCCAGCAACCCCGATACTTCCAACCTCGACGGTCCCGGCCTGCCTTGCGACATCTCCGCTTTGGGATTGATTTGTCCACTAGACGTCACATCAACGAACCTCACCACTGACTTGTTTGTTATCACGTCTGATCATCAACAACGCTACTCGTCTTGTCCCTTGTGGCATTTCTTACTTTTGTTCCGCTCCTACGATCTTGGACCCTCAGATCTTGGCAATCCCTAAATCCAATTCTGCCTTCCGGCCTCCTCACTAAGCTACGCCTTGGGGTAGACCCTAGCATACCTTTACAAGCCACCCTCCACATATCTTTCGTCACTTCTGCGGATTGTTCCTCGAGGTGTCCACCCTCTCCAATTCCTATCGACAAGCATAGGATACTTGTACCTTGTTGGTCTTATCGATCCTGCAGTAGCCTTACTTCTAGACCTGACGCCTCCTCTCTCCACCACCAACACATGAACATCTGTGCCAGTCTCACTCCATCAGATATCCACTACCCGCTTCGGTCAACTGCGACCCCACTTGGTCTCGCTATTATTACTTGACCTTGTCCCCTCCCTTCAAAACGTTCCAAAATCTGGATCCGTTTCCCTGCTTCATCTATTTACTATTTCACGACTAAGCTTTAGGCGTACCCAAGCTCTTTTAACCGCAGGATGATGAGCGTGTCGCGTTCGCGGAGGCAATCTCTCGAATGTCATGGATGCAATATACCACCACCCTCCCCTCAGCCGTCTTCTGCCTTTGAGGACGTCTTCGACGTTGATTCACCCACCTCAAGGCCTGTTAGCGAGGCTTTCATTTCAGGAACTTCTACACCGAACGGCACAATCGGCTCTCGGCCACCATCATTGACCGAAATTCTTCTCGATGTTGCTTCACCACCATGGACTCTCAGTGCCTTTATGGCCTACCTTTCCCAGAATCACTGCATGGAAAGCCTTGAATTCACACTCGATTCACAGCGATACGCCGCGTTTTATTCCGAAATGATTACCAACAACCCGAACTACACACAGGAGAGTAATGACCGCGTGTGTATACTATGGGAAAAGCTCATGCAAGTTTACATCATCCCTTGTGCCCCACGAGAGGTGAACCTCCCGGCCCGCATCCGCGATCAGTTGCTTGGACTCCCTTGTGGTCCTTCCCCTCCTCACCCTGCTCAATTGGACGAGGCCGGTCGAATTTTGTACGAGCTCATGAACGATTCTTTGCTTGTTCCTTTTCTCCAATCTGTCGCTCATGCGCAACTCGATGGGAACGCTGAAGATCACGGGCGTGGATCTCGCCGATCTTCGAACAGTAACACCCGCATGGGTGCAACCGCTCGCTCATCAAACACCACACACCACAACGAATCCGATTCCATGACTGATGATAGTGATTGCAACTCAACTCCGGGCATGGAGCCCATGACTCCTCCAACAACGCCGCCCACCTCTGAATGGACCTTTACCACTTCTCCGGGTGGTCTTCAACGTGCTGTGGCTGCTCATAACAAGGGCTGGAAAAAGATGGGCGCAAAGCTCGGGTTCAATCGCAAGAGCTCAAGAACTCGTTCTGCCCCTACATCCTCTCATCCTTTGCCTGAAGGGTTCCATATGCATCATGACTCATTATGAGGGTCACAGGTCGTGTCATTACCTGAATCATCCAACGACGCCGGCTGGACTCAAGAGACTTCGCAAGAAGCTCCTGAGGCAGAAGACACTTACCTCGGTCATCCTCTGCACGGCGAATTGCATGCTGCAGACCGTGGTTGGTACTACACTTCTGACCTCCGAGAAGACGGTAGCTTTGGAGATGGCACGGCCGCAAAATTAGACACCTTAAATATTGGTGCGAAGAGTTCGTTTGTGCAAAAAAACATACGCATGAGAAGACGGCTCAACAAGCCTTCCTCGCTTGTAACTAACATGCAGCCCATGAATAGCAGCAACAGTCTCTCCTGCCAATCTGTTCTGCTGCAATCAATATCACCAGATTGCATCGAAAATAATGAAAAGGTCATCAAACCGTTGCTTAATGATATCTCCAACTATCTATCCACACCCGATATCAGCAACGAGAACATTGATTTCCATTCGACAACTTCAGACAACAAAGCGTTTCGATATGCGTCTCCCATGCAAGACATGTATGGCTGGGATGCGGAGCTTGACAGACGCGAGTTGTCGCCTAGTCGGGCCTCAATAAGCTCTACTGAGGGTTGCGATACAATTGCTCTAAGTTTCAGACGAGCTAATGGCAGCAAACATAGCTTACTCCAGCGTGTTTTTAGAGTCGGCTCATCCTCTTCCATTGGCAAGATTGAGACTGTTATTTGAAGCGGTTTGCTCTCGAAACAGTTTCGACCTCTGCCTTTTTTGTGTGATTCATATTTGTTTTTGCTACCACGGCTTGGGTACTTGCATACATGGACTTGATGTCGGTCACTCACCAACGAAGACGGCCATACACAGCAGGCAAGGCGTTTCAGGAGATATCATTTTGGCTTTACGATTAAACTGCATCATGGAGAGGGGTTTGGGGGTTATTTACTTTCATGCGTGAGATTGTTTGGGCCTGAGTGTACGCACCAGGCCGCATGTACAGACGGTTTGGGCAACGAGACTGCATTTTTATGGGCGACAAATAACTGGACGGGGGCTAAAATAGATGCCCCGGACTGTCCGTCTGACGATGACGATAACGGCTTTTTGCTTGGCTTTGGTTTAATATTTGAGGGTACAAAGAAAAGGAAGAGATGAACTCTTGTGTCTAGTTAGCCATGATACCCCCCTTCCTGCCTAGTCAGGAAGGATTCTAGACGTTAATGTCTTGAACACACATTACAGATTTACGTCTTTTGATCAATGTGAACTCGTGGCTGTCGTATATGAAGTCACGCCTTTGGCATTATTATATCCAGAGGCGTTATCTAGATTTTGGATTGTGGTGTCAAGCGCTAGCTGATAGCCCGAAGCCACGTACAAGAAACAGGCCAAATCCAGAATGCCGGTGCATGGTGCCCGCCAGGAATGCGCTTGGATGCCATGCGTCGTCCGCTACCATTGGCAAATATGTGGTAAGTGACCATGGCTGACATGCTTTGAGCCGACGCTTATTTTGTAACGTATTGGTGGGATTAACATATGAGTGTGTAACGGATACGTGAGCCCATGGAGTCCAAGTGAGCAATAGCTGGAGGCATCTCATGGACATCGGCTTCGACACAGACGTACTGGAAGAGAGGGATGTTGACTTAAGGCGTCTGTTAATGAATGACCTCTCGCATGTCAAAGGAGTCCATAGTGTCAACATCGTCACCTAGGTTGGCAGGAAAGAGAAGAGCACATGGCATTCGGATGTAGATGGATCGATCAAGCACATGCTACGTGGGCCGGTGATCCAGGAGTACAACATGGAATCTGGATGCTGGGTGTCTTGGTGCGAATAGCGATGCTAGCAAGTAGTCGACCATCCTTCACAGTATCAACATCCTAGTTTAGACCTTTACACCACAAAACTTGCCGTGGCTATTCTTCAATAGTTCTGTGATGCTAGCGTTTGAAGTTGGTTCCTCTATGGAAGGCGGTAATTCTAGTACGAGGTGGTATAAAGAGAAGTTATATGGATCTGAGTGTGGTACGTGACGGATACCCCTGGAGTTTATAAAGTTAATGGTGAGAATACAATCAAAATCATAGGCGAGTTAGATTACGATGAAGCATTTGATACACACACACACATACACACACGTATATATATTTATACAATCAAGCCTTGCCCAGGAGGGTCCCTTAACCAAAATAATTTAATTTCAATCACCATCTGTGAATTCCTCGATCCAACCTTCACCACTGCAAACAATGGCCGTCCTTAGCACGAAAGCTTTGTGGTATCATATCATCAAATAACTCGTTGTCAATTACGCTATCGTGGAAGCGTACCGCAGCTGAAACCTCGCATGAGTCTCTCGTAATTCGGTTCGTTGACTAATTCAGGAATCCAATACCATCCGAGAAAGAATCCCTTGTCCAAGCCCTCCTCGACAAGAACTTCGACAGAACACAAAAGCAAGGCGCAGTATATAGAGCCGCACTGAGCACACGCCTCTAGAAACTTATTAATGCTACAAAATAATGCCGGAATGATACCACGTCTTCAACCGCTTTCTCTAGCGGCTCTCTACTGTCTTTGCAAACAGCACGTCGACATAGCACGCGACATGGTTATGCCCCCCTTTACCCGCCTCGATATCGTTGGACAATTGTGTCCCAATATCGTTGGTCCCGAAGTGGCCCAGTGAATGCAGCTCGATACTTGCTGCTGGCTGTGGCTTGGGCGCTATCTTCTCAATTTTTGATGCGTCAACGCTAGAAACGATGCTTGGCTTCCTCGCAGCTATATCATTTCCTTCTTGGACATCCACGGTGATCTCTTGGAATACCATGATGCCGCCATATGATGGTGCTGTTAGGATCGGCTTTTGTCGAACCAAGTAAGCCCCCGATTCTGTTGTCGAGTCCATCGACTCCTTTCGGACCATATTTCCTGCCGGGCAAAGGTTGATGGTTGAGCTCGATTGCGCTGAAACAACCGACGAAACTCTGTTTCCAGCAGTATTTGAACTAGGTCTTGTTTTGATGGGTATGCCACGCGACGTGTCCAATCGTCCAAAAGGCCATCGGCTTGATGAAGATGGAGTTGTAACGTCACGAGAGTCTCGGAGGCAACCCACCATCTTTGCAATATGGCCAAATTCTTGGTGCAGACCTCGCGTGAATTCCTGATAGGACTGAGCTGACACTTGACGCATTCTAAAGAAGCTCAAGGGTACGAACTCGCAGTTGGAACTCGACAGTACCGAATGGATAGGGATCACAAGCCGCACGGCGATCATGGTCGCCTCTGACCGCTTCTCATCCCCACGGCAGGGGATAGAAAATGCTGTCGACGTGAGAAGCGCGTCCTCGAGAAAAGATTCTTGTGTCCAATTTTGCAAAGCCTTGATGGTCTCTGCAAGTTGCCCAGCAAACTCAGCCTCTCGGCCACTCCGTTGCGAGTCCTCTTTGCATTTCTCCACAACTTTGAATACCGGCACGTTCTCAAACTTCTTGAGGTAGTGCATATGCCAATCCTCGAGGTTCTTGAATGGGAATGGCATGGTTGGAAGTAAGTGGCGTGCGCCCCTCCTCACAAGCACTTCGAAGCCGGAACTGACTCGTGCTCGAACGGCAAAGAATCCTAAATGAGTACCGTGACAGATGTGGTTGTGCTCACTCGTGTAAGTCGCCATCTCCCTCAGCTTCGTCTCAAACTCGATACTTTGAATCTGCATACTCGACTTGATGATATCGCTAACTTGATGTAGGTCTGCAAACCTGTAGCCAGTTGAAATCAAGCGTTCAGTATCACGATCCGACTCGGAGCGGCGGACGAGGAACATAAGTGATCCCCGCCCATAATCGTGGTTCCGCACGTGCAGACCCTTTTCAGTGATATCGAGGCTGTGATGAACTTCCTCGGTGACATCGATGCCTTCCAGGACTGACCCTTGATTGGGTTGTTTGCGTGTTTGCGCAAGAGGCCGCCTGCCACTGGCACCGGTGGGAAGAATCTGATCCCACAAGACCCCAATCGAAGTAAGATCTTCGCGAAGTCTATCAGCAAGGTCAGCTGCAGCTAGGCAGAAGAGCTCTCTGAAAATAATGTCGTAATTCTGAATGGTTTCGCCGTGTTCACTGACCAGTTGGATCCCTCGCCGGCCATCCCTGTGAGTGCGGGAATGGGGTAACTGAGAAACGTGCTGTTTCATGCCTCCAACGAGACTCCAAATCATGCCCCAGTTCCTCGATGCTTGATACATCCAGTGAAAGAGTGAATGGCCCGTATCGAATCCTTCTTTCGAGTTCTATTACGTTTAGCACAGACTCTGTAAGCTGGTTGGTGATTTGATCCCACCTTTTCTAAGAAGGAGTCAGTCACTACGGTGCTTGGGATATATCCATCTGGATCAACGAGAATCCTTCCCGCTTTATCGAAGATCGCCGCCGCGAGCGTGATCTGCTGGGCGCGAAGGGCAGACCTCCTTGTATTCCTCGCTCGAAGAACCGCCGAAGTGGCAATGATGAAGCAGGCTCCCAGTGACTGATACATGTTAGCGACATCTTGGCACCAGCTCCCGAGAGATTGCGAGAACCTACCAAGCAAATGACGACAATAACTGTACCTGTCCTTGACGGCTCATTGCCGTTGGGCTTGATCCTCTTCAGCCGATAACGTGTTCCCACAGAAGCACACCAATGCATCCCAGAAACAGCCCCGGCAAGGACAACCGCAGAAATGACACGTTTCCACCAGGCGTTGGCCCACGTAGCTCGAAAGACGAAAAACATGGCCAGTGCAACATTGCTCGCAACTATAGCGATTATGGCAGAGCCTATAACATACGCCGGTTGATAAACGCATGTATAGTTGTTGATGGAAGCATTGCCGAGATAGTGCATGCCACATACCGCAGTCCCGCAGAGGACACCACCAGCTACAAGTCCCCACCACGAAACAACGTTGTTGGTGCCAACGGCCATGAAGGCAGCAAGAAGAACCAGGATCGGAACAAAGAAAGACACAGCTGTGAAGCCGCTCGAGTAAGCGACCTGAAGCTCGGGCTGGCCATCAGCCAGGTCGATGGCTCTGTTGCCAATGAAGTGCTATTAGAATAGGATGATGAATATGTTTCTAGAAGTAGAGTGTAAAGAGCAGGAGTACATACCATACACCAGATGGACACTCCACCCATGGTGATTGCTGAGCTCACTAACAGTAAGCTGTCTCAGTCAGAAACCTCATTCGACAAATCTTAATATATTGGCCTGTCAGGCAAATACATACTGGTTGAACAAGCCTCTCAATCCGGTTCGTCGGTTGATGAGTTCAAGGGTTGAGGCAGCCCCAACAAGACTGACTACGTAGCTCAGGGCGACGAAGCCAGCATTGTAACTTTGAGGCACTATATGGCCTTGATACCGGTGGAGCAGCTCCTCGGTAGACATAGTGGTAGGTGTCTGGAGGAGCAATGGCAAGCTGCTGCCACCGGACTCATGGAAATCAAAGGTTCTGCGAGGGCGACAAATGACACATGGGGTGACAGAGGTTCTTAACTGACACATGTATGGGAGAATCCGAACATCCACGGGCTGTTTCTGGTGGACGCCAGTTCGTCACATCGGCCTATCCACGACGGCAGAGACGCACTCGCAACCTGGTGTACCGGGATCTCTGTTTAACACAAGGGAGAGGCACATGCAAGCCAAGAGTATGTATTGTCTTTGGTTGCCACTGAGAGACTAGACATGGACATTGAAGGAAACTAAGGAGACTAGGGTTATGACTGGCGCTCAACCAAGGGCTGTCAATGCTTAGCTTGCAGATGCCATCTCTCCAGATGGTCCAAAGACTTGGGCCAACAGAGGATTGCGGTCGGCCAGCTGGGGCTTTGAGAGACTCCCTGATTCATTTAGATGACGCTAAGCCAAGCCATGGCTCAGAAATTTGGTACATCGAGCATTCAGGACTGGGGATTAGCCCGAGAGGGTTGTCAACATATCTCGCCAAACTCGCTAGTGTGATCGGGCTGCTCCCTTGAGGATGACAAGAGGTTGGACAAGAGACGAGAGTACACAAGCATTTTCCATCCAGGATTAACAAGGTTGAGTGGTATCCCATGTCGATACAAGTAGTAACGTCAAAGACAAGGCTTTATATCCAGTGCATGGCGGGCTGTCCATATAGCACGCCAGCGGTTGCAGGACTCAAAGTTGGGCATTCTCCCTTCTGCTCTATTCAGTCTTTTCATTGGTTTTCCTTCCTTTTTCTTCCTTTTGCATCTAAAGTACCTGACTCTTTCACGAAAGAGAACCAGGGATCGATAGCTGGTAACTGGGGGGTGATGAAGGAGAGAACGGGACAAAGCTGCAGGGAGAGCGGGGAACACAAGCATATCGTGGCCAAATGTCTCTGGCCGTAACCCTCGAGGTTGCACGTCTCGCGATTCATCCTGACCGGAGTAATCGGGACTTAAAAAAGACTTCAAGCTTGGCAACGCAAAAAGCCCTCATACAGTCCTCAGCTGGCTGCTTTCGTTTTCAGTTAGCATTGACTTACTTCGAGGGCAGTGTAAAAAGAAAAAGGTGCATGCCATCGCATCGAGACCAACATGTAAATAAACATGTGTGCATCTGATGATGCTGATGGCCTTTCTCGTGCATGTACCTTGTACCAGATGGAAATTTTTCATGCACAAACCTTTGGTTGATCTTGATCCTTCCGGGGGTAGATGATGATCTGTGATCCCCCACATCCAAACTTCCTAGGTTATTAGATCTGGCACTTGTAGGTACGTACTAGGGTACGGTGTTGTAGGATTGATTCAAGCTTCCGTCGTTAAGCTCGTGGCTTGCGCAAAACCTCTAAGCTGTATGTGCTACTAAATATGTTGCAGTGCCATTGTGATAGTAGGCAAGCTTAACAGACGACAGACAAATAAAGCTGCACGTAATTTGACGCTATCGACAACCTTCGTGGCCTCTCTACTATTGGGGTCTCGGCGCCCGTCGACTCACCAGCTGCGTCGTCATAGCCTCAGTCCTAGGTTTCACTTCGAATTCACAGGCATTGACAGCCCGGACTATACACGCGCTGCCATGAGACAGGCAGTCGAATGCCCCCAATACTCGGTACTCGGGACGCCCTTGAAGTTTTATATAAGTCCAGATGTTGAACTGGAACGGAAGAAAAAAGAAGAAAAGCAAAAAAGGTACACAGGCAGCCCGGAAACGCGTAATTTGCCTTTCACAGGAAAGTCATTTACCTGTCTAATTGTAAATTGGTCATCTTGCCAGCAATTCGAAAAACGCCACTCCGTCCAGTTATGGGTCTAATGATAAGAGAAGACTTGCGACCTTTCCGTTTCCATTTGGTATGGCTTGATTACCTCCTCCCACGGGGAAATAATGCCAAACTCCCGTTTTTCAGCCTCGATGCAGCGTTGTGCAAAAGCATTGGAATAATATAACCCTCTGAAACAATTTATTTTGCTTTTCCGCCATGCCGCCAACGATGGCTTGTGGAAAATTTTCATGTGGTGAAGCTGAGCCTTTTTCGATCTATCAAAATGCTTCGCTCGAAGCAGCATGGTGTTTTAAATATCTTGGTCCCGCTGTTGCGCCTTACGCCTTATGATACATAATGATGGCGGTAGGGTACCGTCACTCCCTTCATGGCGCCGGTTATGGCTTATCGAAGATCCGCCGGATAAGCGAGCGGTCGATCGAAGGAAACATTGGATGTGGATCTGGAACTATCTCTCTCTTTCAGCTCGCTAACCAAGCTAGGTACATCAAGTACGTACCTAAGGCAGTGAGAATCGACACTTCTGCAAGGGACAAACACGAAACGGACAAGGGACAACCCTTCTTGGGGAAATGCACCCATAGTGAGTGGTCATGCATGGTATTGGTGTGCCTAATCTTATAGCGATTTATTTTTACCCGCCTCACCAGTGCCGCAAGAGATTGGATGGTTGTAGTGTACCCGATATTGTGATCTCAATCCCAGCACCGTTTGCGCATTGACCTTAGCCACAAAGATCCGCCGTCTCCTTGGATCGAGATTTAATCGGGAGCGTTTAGTTTACCCGCAATGTACGGACAAGCTTTAAACAAAGCCCAGTAGGGTCTTAGGTCCTTACTTGGACAGATAGCGTCGGGTGAGTGTAACCTAGCGTCCAAACAACCAATATCAGGTACGAGTATGCAAGTGACGCAGGAGCTTGACACTCTCCTCCAAGCGTTGGGTCCCCTAGTCATTTTATTACTCCCTCAGCACTGATCGTGGAGTAGCTCGTTAGCGAGTCTTGTGAGATAGAATTGTCGAATTTCAGAAGGCAGGTCGTCGAAGTTCTTGATGATTCGGCTGAGATCCTGCCTTCCTTTCTCATACGCTACCAAATCTCGGTTTCCATACACATCTCGACCGGTCGAATAACCGCCGTCAAGGCCGCGAAAGAAGACATTGACAGCAATGCTAGTGTCTGTGATCGGGCTTGCAGTATGGAACCACATAGCTGGAATGAAAAGGAGATCACCCGGGTTCAAGACGGCCTCGTATGGGGTGGTAGCTGCCAGTTGATGCTTGTCCAGCGCTGACAGGACGTCGAGACTGGAGCTAGAGGCACCAGGCGCCAATGCTAAATGACTGACGTCGGTCGGCGGCAGGAGAATCATGCGTCTTGAACCATGAATTTGGGTATAAACGTTGGCCATGACCTGAAATCATCGGTTGGTCAGCCAGACAGGGCAGCTTATAGTGTACAAGTTTACTTACGTCGTAATGTAGCCACATGTTTACTCGGCCGGCTATCCTCAGCACGGAACTGAACATCCGATCCTGTATCAGACTGAGTTCTTCTGGCAGTCGAAAGTCATCGGCAAGTGTTGGGAAATCATGGTCAAGGTTCGCTGGTGTTTCCGTGGGGTTTTCTTCAGAAAGCGCACGTAAGTACAACGCTTCTCCTCTGGCAGCTTTACTTATAAAAGTTGAGAATGACTCGGTTACATAACGAAAGTCTTTAGAGTTGAAATCCATTTTACCCGTTGAATCCTTACATTGGTGAACGACAACCTACTAATCGGATTAGTTAATGTACTCGGGAGCTCGATATCCCAACCTAGCAGACCTTTCTTGTATCACCCACGGACTGGGCCACATATTCTGGATTCCATTTCTCAATGCAATTGCCAAAATCTAGCCCTTCAATGATGACTGGCTTTCTGTTCTGGACTAGCTCTTCAAAGTCGGACTTTGACTGTAGCTTGACTCTTTGGATCGTAGTGATCGAGGCGCCTGGTCGCTGATTAGGCTGGCCAACATTAGTTGTGGGATGCGTGAGTTTGGGTGAGCCCTGATAGCTAAGAGCAACTGGGCGACTGGCCAGCGGCGACATGGAGGAGATTTGAGAGGAAACATTGGCGAGGTCAATTTTGTAGGCGCCCATATCCCAAAAGGTTCCCATAGAAAAGCAAGTGGCCCCTCCGCCTATCACCACTAACTGGGAATTTAAGGCAACACTTGAAGAGCCGACCATGAACGGCAGTTGTCCGGCCTTTTCCCCCAAGTCAAGAGCAAGGACTTCCAAGTTTTCGTTTCTCAGTGAAACGCAAGCAATGGACTGGCCTTGTAAGGATGGATCTTGACCTACGCCACCACATACAAAGGTCAGGGAACTGGCATCAGCAGTTTGGGCGCCGAAGACCGGCAACGCCCAAGAGTACCGACCGAAGTCTGGTACGGCCTTAAAGTAGATGTTTGGCTGTGTCTCTGTCAGTAAAACGAAACCTCACGATTTTCAAGAGTCTTTCGCTGACATCTTTCCTGAGTCTGAGGACAACATACCGTTTGAGTTGCAACATCTACAGTCCAGAAATATGCCCGCTCATTGATTTTCCCATCGTCTCCTATTCCACCTGCTAGCAAGCCTCGAAATTTTCCAGATTGGTTCCCCACATCAGAAGAGGCAATAGTCAAAGCCCCAAAAGTTGAGCGAGGCACAACGCCAGATACCGTACATTTGAGCCACCCTTTGACAGGATGGTATAAGAAATAATTCGGTGACACTGTAGAAGGTCCTGTCTTGCCACCCAGTACGAGAGCAAGAGATGAGCCTGGTAATCGAAGAGTAGTGTGCCGGAATAATGGCACCGGCAGATCAAATGTCTTTTCCCAATTACTTGCACCATGCTTCAATATCCAACAATCACTAAACGCTTTGGATGGTGAAGCACGACCTCCGACAAGCAAAACACCAGCGAGTCCGATGTCAACAATTGTATGACAAAGTCTTGCAGAAGGGCCGACAAGTGGCGTCTCAAGGCGAGAAGTGCCGCCTTGAAGTGAATATACATCGTAAGAATCAAGCCTGGCACTGATTCCCATCCCCAGAGTATGAAGTAGGTATTGGTCCCCTTCCGGGCTAGAAGTCATCATTGGTGCGCCAAAGCGGCGTTTGGGGGCACCCAAGGAACTCATTGCAGTCATGCTCACTTTAGTATACTGTCGTGGAGAAGAAGAAGCTCGACCGCGCTGTCCAGCACCCTTCTCACTTCTATGATAGGCCGATGCGTGAAGGACAATGTAGTGTCTTGCAAATAGGACAAATTCTTCCCACTCGTCGAAAGGTTCTACGTCATCCAAAGCAGCCCTCTCTGACGAGTCGAGAAACATTTCGCTATTCCAGGCCTCCCAAAGATCCCAGGCATCAATGTTGGTCCAGCCTCGTTTCTCAAAACGACTGCGTTGACTTTGAATGGTTGGGTATTGGCCCACAGATTTGAGGGACGTGTTGAGCTTGTTGAAGTGCTTTAACATCGTACTGGCAAAGGGATGTTCTGGTCCATGTGGGAGGATCTGTTCCAAAAGACAAAACTCGGCTATGGATGGTTAGCTCTGTGAAGTTGTTTTGACAATTTAAGAACAGCACTACCTTGGCCTATAGAGCTCGCCCACTGTATAAGGGTGTCTGCTGATGCTGTATCCATGTAGGTCACCGAGACTTCAGCGACAAACAAAACTGAGCATTGAGATAGAGAGAGAAACGACTCGAGGCATCTGCGAAGAGACTCAAGTTCTCTCAGATCACATCCGATCTGGCAATACTTATCACTGCGGAGGAGGAGATGATCTGTGTCCTTTTCGCTGATAAATGGGTCGCCACCCAGTAGCTCCCTGAGTTGCGGCGTGCCAAGAACAATTTGCCGCTTCTTGCGCATGAGGTCTGGGTAATCAACGTCTATAAAGAGTGTGTTCTCACAAGAATCACCATAGCGATGGTACGACTGCCATGGGAGAACATCACTGGACCAAAAATGATGAGTATCCGAGACCCTGCATTGATCTGGCTGACGACTCACCTTCCAGCTCCGAGGTTGATTACAACATTTCTACGGCCCGGCGTGGGAGAGGTGATGAACTGGCGAACGATCACATCAATGGCCCTTAGTCTCAGCCAATATCCACGGTTTATGAGAGGGGCTCTTCGTTGAAACTTGGTAACAAAGTAACGAAAGAAATGAAGCTCATTTGGATAATAGAGTCGCTCGACACTCCGCTTGGAAACTATACTGCTGCTGTTTGTCTAATACAGCATTAGCCTTTGCTAAGCCTGAATGTAAAATGATATATGATAACGGGATATCAACACTTACTCCCATGATCAGGTCGTCAAGAGTCTGAGTCTTGGACCCCCGTAAAGGCAGGGATTTCTCCTTGGCCATTTCAACTAGATCCCCAGTATTTTTGCGGCTCGATATTTGCGATGCTTCTGATCGGCCGGACCGGGGGAAAGATCAATTTCCGAGTGGTCCAAGGCTTCAAATGTCGACTTTTGTCGAGACATGTAAAGAATTGTTAGTGGATTGTGCCCCGTCGTCGCCTCTTTTGGTCTAGCGCAGGTGGATGAACCTAGACCTAAGTCGAGGTAACTGCGGGCGGGGCAGTTGGTCCTGTCCAGAGGTACGGACAAGTCATGTAGGTGCCTCCCACTACTACCACCTAAGAAGGTGCCAACTACCTAAGGTAGGTAAGTTAAGGTTGGCTTAATATACCAACCTCAATCGCTTGCACGGAGTAATCATTGACTTGACCTTTGAATTGCTTCGACACAACTCAACTCTTCTTGTTCCCAAAATCGCTCTGTCTTCGTTTACGCTTGCCGTAACAAGCTCTCGACACCGGTGCCTTGAAGAGCTAATTCGTTCTATAGTAGCTACCTACCTTAGTGCTGGTCGCGAAAGAATAAGGTCTCGGCCGTACCTCTACGGATACCGACACAACTCAAGGTCCACGGAGTTGGTACGCGCTTGCCTATCGCTTCCCCGCTGACGCCATCCTTTCGTTGTCGCGGCGCGTTTCGTTATCGGCAGCCAATTTCCCAACCTCCACTCTCGATCACAACCAGAGTATCAATCCAGCTTGAAGCTATCTGCTTGGGTCATGCCAAGCGCTCTATATCAACATACGCAATAAGGTCAAACGACTTGGTCAGGGGCCATCTCCACCGTATTGTTCTTTCATCCGCCTCCAGACCAGACAGTGGATCAACTCTCAGCCTCCAGCCTTTCAGCTTTGATCTCGACCACAGATTCACGAGCGGTACACTTCTCTTGGTTTACGACATCTACTCAACGTGTCTCCTGAGATATACAGACATCATGTCTAGTCCTACCCTTAACTTTATCACATTCAACCAAGACCACAGCTGTCTTGCTGTTGGTAAAGCTGGCCAGCCCGCGGTTCCATCGACGATATAACTAATGCGCTACTGCTTGTAGGGACCTCCAAAGGCTTTCGCATTTACCACACAGACCCATTTTCTCGGATTTTTAGCAGCGACGATGGGAACATTGCCATTATTGAGATGCTGTTCTCGACCTCTCTCGTCGCTCTTATTCTCTCCCCTCGCCATCTGATCATTCAGAACACCAAGGTACGCGTCCGAACTCTGCTATTGTCACAAAGGTCATGCCACTTACTTACGGACTAGAGGGCATCTGTAATCTGCGAACTCACCTTCCCTTCTGCAGTATTAGCCGTACGGTTGAACAGAAAACGTCTAGCCGTCGTGCTCGAGGAAGAAATCTACCTCTACGACATCAGTAACATGAGCCTCCTACACACGATTGCGACTTCGCCCAACCCTTCTGCCATATGCGCTCTCTCACCCTCCTCTGAAAACTGTTTCATCGCCTACCCCTTACCAAAACCCCGCGAGGACACCGATGTCCGTCGACCCGCGCACGCCCCTCCCCAGTCAACATTTGTTGCGCCCACCTCTGGTGAAGTCTTGGTATTCGACACCCTTGAATTGAAGGCTGTGAATGTCATTGAGGCGCATCGATCCCCGCTGTGCTGCATATGTCTCAACAACGATGGAACCATGTTAGCAACGGCTAGTGAGACAGGCACAATCATTCGTGTCTTCTCAGTCCCCAAGGGCCAAAAGTTATATCAATTTCGCCGCGGGACTTATCCATCAACTATATACAGTATGTCATTCAATCTCAGCTCGACGTTATTGTGTGTTTCGTCAACTTCAGACACAATTCATATATTTCGGCTTGGAGCACCTCCAGGCAATACCACACCTGCTGGTGCGCCCATCGAATCGCCTGCGTCACAGAGGCAAGACCGATGGTCTCGAGCAAGGAGCTTTGATGACCCGGAATCCCCAGGGGGTAATACGGAAGAGTCACCGAAGAACGAGCCCGCCAGCCATAGCGGCCATGAAAGCGGGCCAGGCAGCAGCAGTCCAGGTCATACAAGACAGAGTGGTTCATTCAGTAGCATGCTCCGTCGCTCTTCTCAAATTATGGGCCGAGGTGTTGCAGGGGTCATGGGCTCTTACTTGCCTCAGTCCGTAACAGAAATGTGGGAGCCTTTGCGAGACTTTGCTTACATTAAGATCCCCAAATCTGTAATCCCTTCAGGGGGCTCGAGAACTTTACGGGATGCTCCGGGTGGCCCCTTACGTAGTGTTGTGGCGATGAGTAGTAGCAGTCCACAAGTTATGGTTGTGACTAGTGATGGCAGCTTTTATGTTTACAACATTGACATGGAGCATGGCGGAGAAGGTTATCTCGTCAAGCAGTTTTCGTAAGTACTTCCGACATGGATTGCACAGTTTGCTAATCATCTCTGGCAGAGTCTTGGAAGGCGATGACAAGAGTGACGCTTCGGGTTACGGAAGTTGAGTCAGTATTTTGGATTTAAGGGGTCGCCTGTCGTAATGAATCTACATGATCAGTGGGCCGTGTCATATTATGGAGTGGGCTAATGGAGCGGAAGCATCACTATGGGCGTTTGACGGATCCGAAGCTGTTCCTTTCTTCTAGGGATCATCTTTCGAATTTCCTATTTTCCATGTCTGGGAGCATACATTTTTGTAAACCCTCTTGCACTATTGCAGATATCGCCAGCTGTCGCTGGGGTCGGGCTCCTATGTAGTCGTAGGTAGCTGCTTACCGATGACCTGAGTTGTCAAAAGCTGGAATCAATGACACGAGGATTGCTTGCATTAATATCTCACATGTATCTCTCTGACTATGCTACTACATTGCCAATCGTATACGTCCATAAAGCATATGAGTGAGTATCGTAAATATCATAACACTACATGACTATGGCCATTCTGGTTTCGATGTCATGCCCAGACAAATCCGTGTCCTCACAGATGGGCGGGAACAAACCCAGGGCATTTAGCAAAACATGGATGATTAATGATGGACACAGACAGGTCTCCATCTTGTGTAAACGCCGAACATCTCAGCCCTCCGAAGACTCTGCACCTTTCTCTACGGCTGACAAAGCACCAGCCTGGTTGTTAACTCCTCAATCCCATTTATCTTCTCTATCAGCTCAGACGCAGACCAGCCATCGTTCAGAGATATGCTTCGAATACTCCAATATACACGAGCACTCCAGGTGCTTGTAAATCGATGAGTGGTTTCGATGACTTGGCTAGTCCATCCCATGAGAAGCAATCCATTAAGTGACAAGCAGGTTGGAGTCGAAGCGCACCTCATCTAGAATATGGTCGGTTCATAAGTGCAATCTCTCGTGCAATTTCTGCCCATTCCAAAGTTCGCTTGATCTCGCCATCAGGATTGGTATCCTGTTGGAGTGCCTCCTCATACTTCAATAGCTCGTAGGCAAATCGAAGATGCGGCTGAATGATGACATTCAAGCGACGGGCTCTGACATAGCAGTATGCGTTCGGGAACGACATTTGTTTTGTTCGCATCACTTCAGCGATACAAATAGTGGCGCTACGGGAAACCCCGACGCGGCAATGTACCAGTGTCGCAGTGCCATTTCGTCGGCCTCGATCTGTTGCCGCAGGTTAGATTCTGTCGATCAGATGGCACTATTCTCCACGTGACACTTACCGATGAACTCAAGACATCGAGCAAACTCTTCAGTCAGGGGATCGATGCCATTGTCCTGGACTCCCTGTACTACGCAAACATTCTCCTTGCCCCAATCCTCGAGATCCCCCTCTCGCCACATAGCTATCTCACCAACGCTCAAAATCTGGGTAATTCCGAGGGCCTTAAGGAGATCTGGGTTATTAGCATGACCCAAGTTACCCAAGTACATATAGTCCAAGACTCGACTCGGGAATGATCCATCGAGAGCGGCGAACCAACTTGGTTCATCCCTTATCAAGTGAGTAATGTCAGTTAGACTCAATCCTCTGCAGACCGGAGACTCTCGTAGCAGCCGTGGGGTGATGGACGTCAGTAACGCAACATCGGTTGGGTAGGCAAAGAAATTGCGCTTCTTGTCGGTGTGAAGTTGAAGCCATGCTTGAGGAACAGGAAGTCCGGTGCTATAACTGAAGTAGGCAATACTCAACATAGTTGACTCGGTATAGCCGTCAGCACAATGAAGCAAGATTTTGCGAGGTCTAACTTCAAATGCGGCGTGGCGGTCCGAAGGCATAGGTGAGTCCCCCTCAGCATCCACACCTTCCATGCCCATGCCCATGCGAGGCTCGGGCTCAGGGTATTGACCATGAGCAAGATGATATATCCATTTGCATGTTTCAAGGATACCGTCTGCTTCAGAATGTGACCAAGTGGGCGGAAGAATGCTGCCTGACGACGGAAAATCAAGGAATCGCTGTTTGCAATCATCAGGGCTCTCAGCAATAAGTTGGAGGGCTAGGGGGTTGAGCCGCCCGAGATCACTGCACTCGATCAGAATATCGTATTTTTGCTCTTCGGAACTTCCTTGCTCGGGAGTAGGACCCATGAAGACATTTTTAGAAAACTCGGATGACTCTGTCATTGCCCACATCTCCCGTCTCTCCTGATTGAAGAAATCAAGAACCTTTCCTGTTAGACGACCTGCCCCGTCTATAGCCACTGTTTCAGGGTGGTTCTCTTCAAAGTTTGAGAACGGACTTATGCAGATGAAGGTATGGTACTCGGGCACGATATCACCTTGATCCTCGCGTTTTTCACGCCATCGCTTTTGTGCACCCGCGATATCCCATGCCACTTTGCTGGTTTTGGCCAGGTCTCGACCGTATACAATTATGTCCGACAATACAGCTGTCTTGACTGTCTGGATCTGAAAGTTTCTCACAGAAAAGCCTTCACGAGGATCTGCCTCGATAAATTCGGAGGAGTTCTTGGCCTGAATGATTTCGTTGGGAGCAATCGCACCCTTGAGCCGTGCGCAACTTAGATCCCCGTCGGCTTTCACAAGAGTAACAGATCTGAGACAAGAAGGGGTCGGTCGTAGCGCGTGTCGTCGAGCGGAAAAGAATGTCTGCTGGACATGATTCTGGGGGTGGAGTCCATGGAACCACGGGAATACAAGAGCAGGGTCGGGCAACGGTTGGCGCGAAGCAACGTCAAGGGCCTCCGCTACATTGGGTGCATCAAGTTCGTATATGGATAAATGACCCAAGTCATGCCGCTTGAAGCCATCAGCGGGATACAGAGTCGAGGTCTGTTGTAAGTGATCTCGGGACGGTGGTGATGGTGGCGGGGTGTTAGGTTCGTCGGGGCGAGCTGGCCCAGTAGGGCATATAGGCAGATGCTTATTGGGGATGGGGATAGAACATGGCGAAGAAGAACTGGCGCTGGATTCGAGGGAGAGTGGCGGGGTAATGGTGGATGTGGGACGGTGAGGTGGAATAGGTCGAGCGAGTGCGATGGTAGTCATATCAGCGGGAAAATTAGACTGCTTATGTTGGATAGGTAAGTAGCTTCTAATAATGAGCAGTCTGTCTTTCCCCAACGGCGTATTCGAGAGAGGTATGGACAAGTTTAAATGAGGTAGGTTATACAAGAATACAGTCCAAGATAGGTGTCCAATAAGTCGAAACGACCGTTAGACAACGATTCAAGGCCGTATTCAAACCAAGAAATGCAATATCTTCTCAGCTCTAGCCACGAAATGAAGAGTGAGAAGGAGTGCAGGAGTGAAAGCCTGTTACGCAGAACGAGAAATTCAGAATCGGGGAGCACGCAACTGTGCTTTCGCTATCAACGAATTACCGTCGCGCATGCCTCAGCTCAGAAATAAGAGACAAAGCGCAAGGAAGTCAGCCACAAATTCCTTGAATGGAATGACGGCGACAGAAGGGAGACAGGCTGGAAAATGGCTTCCAAAGAGATCTGAAGGAACAATACGAGAGTATTTGTGTTTGTGACTGAGTATGAACGACTTGATCCCGAACGTATAATGTCGCCGATGTCGCAAGGCGATAGTGAAATGAAACTGGGTAAGGTAGGTCGAGAAACCGGGTAAGTGGTCGATAGTGGAAGCGCACCGCGAGGCAATGGTCGAAGAACCAAGCGCAATGGAGCGATACAGGTGAGGCAGCGACCCTTTGACGACTGTCGCTGTTTTTGCCAAGTCGGTCGACCAATGGCTGCGTGAGAAGGAATTGAGATAGGGACTAACACAAGCAGGATGAGAGGCACGAAGAAAGATCTGAGGAGTCACGACAGCGAAAGCCCAGTTGAGTTGATAGCAGGAAAACAAGATCAATAGGCACAAAGATGAAGAAGTAGAGAAAGAGGGGAAGGAATCACAATCGACAGTCGGACAGTAGTCTTGGTACTACGGTAGATAGTAGGTAGTACTGTAGCAGCCCGGTCAACAGCGGGCGGAGAATGGCGCGTAATGGCGTAGTGGTGGTGATTTGGTTTCGGTAACGTTTTTGACCTGTCTATCATTCATCCATCTGTACAGATTACAGAAGCTAGAGAAGGTTGGACGGTTAGGTTTGGCAACCAACACGGTTGGTGGATGGCGAATGCTGATAAGAGTGAGTAAATAAGACTACGTACAGTGCCAGCGCCCTCTAGATTCGCGAGCACAGTGCAAAACTTGCCTGCCAGCCAGCCATTGACGAGCAAAATGGGTGGGTGTTTGTTGGAGGGATTGATCACTTGAGAAGATGCAATGCGGCGATAGTTGCCGACCCCAAGGTCATCATGTGCACAGACCAGATAGATCAGACAAGCGCGGAGCTTGTAGCAGGGAGCTGGCGCTGTATGGCTAGCCTGATTGGCGGGGGAGCTGCATGTTGGAGCGGGGAACAGCCCCCCCATAGCGCACTAGGCTCCAAGTCACAGTGCATCTCGAATTCACAAGCACAGGCTAAAAGGCCAGCTCCTGTCATCCATCTCATTGGCTTAGTATGGATCTTCGGCAGGTATCTATATACTACCTAGATACAATACAGCCCAAGGGCTATCAGGCATTCGAATTATCATGCATTGCATAGAGGAGACATATTCCTGATCCCGGGCCTAATCATTGTTCGAAGAACCCATGTGAATCACACAGGCAGCCCATGCATAAGTGAGGTGATGATTCGACAGCGTGCGGCCAGCTTGGGGCAAAGTTGCAATCCAATAATTAAACACTAACTTAGGCACTTGTCTACCTCCGTTGAATAGGTGACATGATACCAGAGACCACACGCCACAGGCCAGACTCGAGACAAAGCCGGTGCATTAGCGTCCTGCGCTGTGAACTCCCTTGTTGATTCTCCACCAGCGCCCACCTACTTTAAACCTACCTCTTGCCTATGCAGCCTCAACCTTTACTTTTCGTATATTGATTTCAGCACGATAGCATGGAGCTTGGGTCAGTTTCTATGTCGTATAGATGATCAGTAAAGTCCGGGGACAACCGCCTAATGTTGAGGTACACCATATCTGCCACAAACATATATTAATTCCGCAAGTCATCTCGGTGTAGGAGCCGCATCACTGAAGTAACATGTCATTCAACATCCAGCATAGCAACCCCACCCAACACACGGCCCTAGAGCATTCCTCTATTATTACTACCTTGTGTACGTATATTTTCTGTTCAACCATACAAGTATCTTTGTACCAAGTTTCGTACAGTACGGCAACCTAAAACTATGGATGAACTGCCGTCATTGGATGTTGTCCATTCACACATGCTCCCATACTAGCTGAGCTTTACATGTCTTCATCGACCGCCCGAGCCCAACGAAGAAGCTCTCGGACGTCTTTGTGTACGCTCTGTCCGGATACTCTGTTTAATACATTGTTACCTGCCAAGCAAGCAAGGTTGCACCATGCCCTTGCCCTGGTTCATCGGGCCGCTGAAGCAACAAGCCTGCGCATCCTGATAATTTCCTCGCCAGAATCTTATCATTGCTTTCAATCACAGTAAACCACATGATTTTCACGTTGCCCATTAACGCTTCTGCCACTTGTATACCAGACAAAAGCCTGGCTTCAGATACCCGGTTGTCTGGATCGGCAAATTGACAATCTCTGTCCTGGACTCAATGTCCAATCCTGTGACAATTTCTCGGACCTCTACAAATACCTACTAATAATATCTTTTGGATGTGGTCATCTGGCCATTGCACCTAACAAACAGCCCTCGATTCAATCAAACCTCCTTTTCCATCGTGTGGGGTACCAGATGATGATTCCTTCTCCCTCACCGAGCTCGGTGACATCAGCGCTGGAGCACGTGACCTCGCGACTGCTCGCATTGATCACAAAGACTTCACGTCACGCCTCACGCTTTTCAAAAACTTTGTCGCAGCTCAACCTTTCAACCGACGTTACATCACCAAGGGCTTGCCCTCGGTGCTACTATTGTACGCCATCATGAAGTTCAATATCGAGTAGGTCACTCTGCGCTTCTGATCATCGCATTTACTCATACCAATTAGCGACCTCCCTGTTCTCTTCCCCTATCCTAAGATATATCCTGGTGAGCCTTGGGAAACGTGTACTATGGCCATAATAGCCCGCTGACTTGTCTTCAGAGCAATATGCGTGAGTTTTGTAGGGTTCTGGTATAACCATGGGCGGGACAGGCTAACAGTGAGCTGCATGAAGCTACATGTGCGATCTCAAGAGTACTTGACCCTCTGTATTGTTCTCGAATGCAAAGCCTTTGCTAACACAATCACCTGTCTTCAGAAACTCTGGATGCAGGAGGCCACTGTGTTCTAGAGATGCCCTCAGGCACCGGCAAGACAGTATCTCTACTGTCACTCATCGTTGCTTATCAGCAATACATGCCTGAGAAACGCAAGCTAATCTACTGCTCTCGTAAGTTGAAGTTGCAGTCTACACTCTGTATCTGACATGTTCGGAAACAGGTACGATGTCCGAAATTGAGAAGGCATTGGTTGAATTAAAATCCTTGATGAAATACCGAGCCGAGCAGCTTGGGTATGAGGAAGAGTTCCGTGGCCTAGGCCTAACAAGTCGCAAGAATCTGTGCCTACATCCGTCTGTGAAACGAGAAAAAAGTGGTTCCGTTGTTGATGCCCGCTGTAGAAGCCTCACGGCTGGCTTTGTCAAGGAGAAGAAGGAGCGTGGCGAGAGTGTTGATGTCTGCGTATACCACGATGTAAGTCTTATGAAACCTGTACTCCGGATGACACTGAGCCATAACGCAGAATCTCGACCTTCTTGAGCCGCACAATCTTATCCCCAACGGTGTTTGGTCTTTCGACGACATCATTCGCTACGGCGAGGAACACAAGCAGTGTCCTTACTTCACTGCACGACGAATGGTGAGTATATGTAAAAGCCAATGGCTGGTGCACCAGCAATCCTGTTGCTGATATACCCTCTAGATGCAATACTGCAATGTGGTCATTTTCTCCTATCACTATCTTCTCGATCCCAAAATTGCGGAAAGGGTGTCGAAAGATTTTTCCAAGGACTGTATTGTTGTCTTTGACGAAGCACACAACATTGACAACGTTTGCATCGAGTCTCTCAGCACGGATATTACTGAGGACTCGTTGCGCAAGGCAACCAGGGGGGCGCAGAATCTAGAGAACAAGATATCCCAGATGCGCGATACGGACCAAGAGCAGCTACAAAACGAATACCAGAAACTGGTGCAAGGATTGCGTGATGCCGACGAGGCCCGCCAAGAAGATGCTTTCATGGCAAACCCGGGTATGTCGCTACAACGAAAATACAAATCAGCAAATCGCTAACCAATGCATAGCTCTCCCGGAAGATTTGCTTAAAGAAGCTGTACCAGGGAATATCAGAAGAGCAGAACATTTTATTGCTTTCCTCAAGAGATTCATCGAGTACCTAAAGACAAGAATGAAAGTGCGTCAGGTCATTTCCGAGACGCCGCCCTCTTTCCTTGCTCATCTCAGAGAGCACACCTTCATCGAAAAAAAGCCTTTGAGATTTTGTGCTGAACGCTTGACATCACTGGTTCGGACCCTTGAGCTTACCAATATCGAAGACTACCAGCCTCTTCAAGAGGTTGCAACATTTGCGACATTGGTCGCTACGTACGAGAAAGGCTTCCTTCTCATCCTCGAACCTTTTGAATCGGACACTGCTGAGGTCCCCAACCCAGTTCTTCACTTCACCTGTCTTGACGCTGCCATCGCTATCAAGCCCGTCTTCGACAGATTCTATTCTGTCATCATTACCTCTGGTACTATTTCACCGCTCGAAATTTATCCCAAGATGCTGGATTTCTCCACAGTTATTCAAGAGTCGTATGCCATGACCTTGGCTCGAAGATCATTTATGCCTATGATTGTTACCCGAGGAAGTGATCAGGCCTCTGTATCGACCAGTTTTCAAGTCCGAAATGAACCGAGTGTGGTGCGAAACTATGGCAACCTACTTACAGAATTTGCCAAGATCACACCTGATGGTATGGTCGTTTTTTTCCCTTCGTATCTCTACATGGAATCCATCATCAGTATGTGGCAGGGAATGGGTATTCTTGACGAGGTTTGGAAGTACAAACTTATCTTGGTTGAAACACCAGATGCACAGGAAACTTCGCTCGCGTTAGAAACATACCGTACTGCGTGCTGTAACGGTAGGGGTGCGGTATTGCTTTGTGTCGCGCGAGGGAAGGTTTCTGAGGGCATTGATTTCGATCATCAATATGGCCGTACGGTGCTATGTATCGGAGTCCCTTTCCAATACACAGAGTCGCGAATCCTCAAAGCCCGGCTGCAATTTCTGAGAGAAACTTACCGTATCAAGGAGAACGACTTTCTGTCCTTCGATGCTATGCGGCATGCTGCACAGTGTCTTGGTCGAGTCTTGCGTGGGAAAGACGACTACGGAGTTATGGTCCTTGCTGATCGTCGCTTTCAAAAGAAGCGTACACAGCTACCTAAATGGATCAACCAAGGCCTGCAGGAGTCAGACGTTAACCTGAGCACTGACATGGCTGTGAGCAGCGCAAGACGGTTTTTGCGGACGATGGCACAACCATTCCGAGCAAAGGATCAAGAAGGCATCAGCACATGGGGCTACAAGGACCTTATGGAGCACAAAGAGAAGATGGACATGGAGAGAATAAAGGAGCTGGAGGAGGAGGCTCAGCGACCGCAGCCCAAGGCGGCACAGGATCACGACTTCGAATACGACGATGAAGAGTTGGACCAGGACATGATGGAGATGGATGGCTTCTAAGGCTGTTTCGATCTAAATCAATCGATGTTACGCCGAAAGAAAAAGAGGACCATGCACACTGAGCTATATCATAGTAATTACTCAAACAAAACAACGCAAGTTTCGTCCGTCCAACTAATATGTATCCGATGTATCTATATCAAGCAAGTTCTAGGTCAGAAATCTAATTGAGCCTTCAGGCCCTTACGAGTTTCTAATGATGTTAAAACGCCAAAAACGATCCATTCACTCCCGTGCGCCTTGCTACTGGAGGAACTGAGGGGGGGGCTATTTCCGCCCAGTCTATCCCGATGCAAACTGCTACCTAATCAATTAAAAGCCTCTTTGTGGCCTTAACAGCCCGGAGGGCAGGGATAGAGTGAGCCCGGCCTGGATTTCTACCAATCTCAATGCATAACATTCGAATAAAATCATGATTGGTCCAGTAGCTGGAGTGCGCACTCAACATGTTGAGATACTGTATCTCCAATGGTCCTCCTCCGGACCGGAGATACCAGTCGATCTGTCCGTTGTCATTCAATAAGTATGCTTTTCTCTCAGCAATCTCCTCACGGGTAAAGTCGTGAACCTCGAGCTCTAATTGAGAAGGCAATCGCTTCGTCGACGGGCGCTCCGGCTCTGGGGCGAGTGGATTTGGCGCCGGCGCCATGCCTGGCACTACTCCGCGCATGGCGGCACCAACAGATTTCCACAGAGAGCCAGAGATAGTGGGAACATAAGCCTTTCTGAGACTCGCTGCGTAAATGGGATCTACGGCACCATTGAGTAGATACGCGATAGGATCTTCCTTGGCGAGAATGTTGTAAATGTTGTCAACGGCCAAACAGCCAAAAGTACCAACCTCCCCTACCACATCTTTGGATAAAACGTCCACTGAATCAGCTCCAGGCTTCATCCGACCATGGCGGGGCATAAGAACACCGCGCTCCAGTAGAAGGAAAAAGCCAGCAGGGCTGCCTGCCAGGAAGAGATTTCTTGTATTAAACTCAAAGAAGCGTGTTTCCGGCTCTTTTCGACTCAAATCGAGTCTGGGCGCTGTGGTAGGTTGATTGGACAAAATCTCGAGAGCCATGGCACTTCCAAGCGAGTGCCCAATCATGTGAACATTACCATGTTCGGCAAAACCTGGGTTATTGCGACACCAAAGTCGATAGACGCGGTTCGCTTCTGATACGAGTGCCTTGATCATCTTACCCTTGTGATGGGACATATAGAAGGGGATATCAAACATGACATCTGATATCAAGCTCCGAATGGCAGGGATCGTATCAGGCTCTATATCTTTAAGCCCAAATCCCTCCGGTGTGTATTCCTCCTTATCTTCTTCTCGCATTGGTCCTCCGTCTTCAAATGAAAGACCCATCCTCCAATTCAAAGGCAGAATCATTAGTCCGTTTTGATCGTCACGCAACACCTGCTTGACTAAGGGGCTCTGGAGCTCCATGTTGACAGCTCGGCGAAAGCCATTAATGGCATGAGTGAAATGGAAACTCTCAACTCTTTCGGCAAATTTTTGGCCAATGCCATGGGCAACAAGAACCAGGTCGGTGACCTGACGCTTCTCTTTATCGGACTTGCAGGCAACACATACATCTTGCCCACTACTTTCATGAGACTGGTCGGCAGCCGAAGCGCCCGCTGGTGTTGGTGCTTGTTTTCTGTGGTGAAGGCGTTCCCATATTGCCCGATCAAACCCCCGGACAACAGGGACTCCAACTGTCACACCTTTCATGACCTTCAGAACGGGCCGTCGGCCATAGTATGCAGATGGCTTCAAACTCGGTTTTAGTAAGAATGCTTCCGTAGCGTTCTTATAGATGACATGATAGTTAGAGTAAGGTCGCGCCGGGTGATGTGGCTCTTCCGAAACACTCTTCATCACAGTTATTGTGTCAATAGTCCCTTCTGCAGCGGCTTCGCCACGAAAGCAACGGGCGGCACAAAACGGATCACTTGCTACTACTGGGTCTAGAAAGTCATCGCTGACTCCTATCTCGGATTCCTTGGGCCAAAGGCTATGTGAAACCTTCTCTTCGCCCAATGGGCCAACGTCAATGGCACATCGAAGCTCGTCGCCCCAAGTCTCTGTCCACGGTCGCAGGTAGTGATAGCCGGCCTCCAGTTGGTTCGCCACTACAGATGGCAATGGAAGCATTGTATCCCTGCAATGTATCAGCGGTCTTGTTCCATGTTCGAGGATGGGAGACTTGCCTGTAAAACCATGTTGCTCGAGCTACAACCGCGACATCGTTGATAGGGGACCAGTATATGGGTTTCATTTGAAGCACCGGTAAGGACACCATGTGTAGTCTGGATATTCCAACCGCAACCTCAGCAATACTCGGTTGGCTTTTCTCGGCCAAAGATTTCCCATCTTGACTCATAGCTGGTATAGCATAATCTTGGTCATCGGCAACCCGTGGCCTGTGCTGAATATGGCTGGCATCCCGTGCAGGGATGTTGATGCCAAGGAAAGGAAGAGACCCAGGCTCAGACTGCGTTTCTGGACTACCCACACGTACGAACGGTCTGCCAGATATCCCATCATCGACGACTGGTGGTCGGGACAGTTCCGGGCTTCCAACAGGTGTTGAAGGATGAGGTTGGGGTTTGCCCAGTTGAGATATCGAGAGACTATTGGTTCTGGCTCTCGTTTCACTGATAGTTGATCGGCGCTGAGAATTGCGAGACCCTGTCGTCGTTTTAGTGATGCGAGCTATCGGGTGGCTCGCATTAGCTGTCGAAGCTGTTCCGGGACGGCTCGGCGGAGCACTATCGGACAATGGTTGAGCCTCAACTTTGTCACTAGCTTGCTTTTGTAGTCTATCGAGTGCGAGAATGACTTGCCGCACGACTTCTTCAGTTTTTAGGTCTGGGGTTTTCTTTCTAATCAAGGCACAAAAGTCCCTTTCAAGCTCCTCCGAAACGTCAAGGGCTAGCTCAGAGCAACAAGCGGACACTTGGGTCGGTGGTAGAACATTGCTGACTGGTGTTGTCACGTCTTGTGGTTGATAACCCTTACGGTGTCTTTCCCAGTGCTTTGTGGTAATAGCTTGGACGAGCGAGGCCAGGTTATCTGTGTCGTACTGGGGGACGCCATCTCTGTTCTTCAATACATCCTGATGGGCGCAACGAGCAGATTCGGACATAAGACCTAACCAGGCTTTTTCTAGGGCATTATTGTCGCCCCGCGCAAAGGGACGCACTTGGCCCTTGTTTGTCTTTGTATCTGCACCAATGGTCGAAGAGGTCGAGAGAGGATCGTCGATGGGAATAACTGACGAGTAGAAGAACTGAGCTTCAATGGGAGGTACCCCATCCTCGCGCTCAACGCGGGTAATCGGAGCCAGACGGCATTTGGTGCCATAAGTGTGGCGATCGTGCGTCATGGCGGTGTTGTTTCGGACGCGCTTCTTGGATGCCAATTCCGTACAACTTGGAGGAATCTCAACGGCAATACTATTCGACCAAGATCTCTCAGCGCAGTCAGTTCAGTAAGGCGAAAGAGTCGATCGTGCCATAGAGGCAGTAGCTCGTTTGGTGTTCGCTCACAAAGCCATGGAAATTGTTAAATAAGAAAAATGTATACGGACAATAGAGTAGGCAGGCGGTGGAAGCCTTGGGACAGACGATTTACTGGTAAGGGCTACGATTCAAGGGCGTAATGACGTGGGGATAATGAACCTACCTGCCTTAAAATATGGGCCCACCTGTAGGTACCTTGTCTGCAGATACATGTACCTCGAGGTTGAACTTGAGGATGATCTACTTAGCGGTGATCTAAAGGAACATCCCAGCACATCTGAGTAATCTAGAAGATTAGTACTTACTTACATTACCTCCTGTCATCAAACAACATTGGATCACATGCAATAACGGTAATGCCGCTGCCACGTAGACACAGCGCGCCATCAGTTTTGATCCAAAGACAATATATTAGTAGTAACTAGGTATTATGCTACAGTAGGTTCTTTGACACAACCTTACACTCCCTATAATACGCAAATGAAACGCTTCGGATATTCATGTCTCGATAAAGAATGCCTAATCTCTACAATCATGACACAGCGTTTATGCTTTGAGTAAGGCCCAATCATATTAGCAGGCTACAGCCAGATCGCTTGAACCATATTTTCGATCAGTAGTGATACGGAGTAGAAATATATGAATCCAGGCGGCAGTCTTAAGGGCACCACAGGAAGTGACTGCTTTAAACCAGATGACAGAAAGACTTGGGCAATTTTAGTATCAAGCTTGGCCTTCTTTACCTAACCTTTAATGCCCCCAGCTCAGACCGTCAAATCTGTCGACACCCCAGTACCCAAGTTGAAGGACAAACCTCGGTTTAATAGATTTTCTGTGCGTTAGGCAGATTGAAATGATGAACCCGCTAACTTCAATTGAACACAGTGGGACATGGAACAAAAGATCCCTCTTGCAGTGAGCTTCCAGATCGAGATGCCGTTGATCAATTTGCGTTTGCCAGGGTCACTGGTTGCGGCATGCCGCCATTCAAGCGAGACCCTCTTATGAGCAGTTAACATGTGGAGAGACAGCCAGACAACCGAATTCCTCTTACAGACTTCGGCACCTCTAGTTCCGCAGTATCAGCATAGGATCATCCCCTAATCCAAAGAGTGAGAGAGCTGGTCAGCGAGTCTCAGCGGACAGCTTGCAGTTTGGAATCAACGATGGTGTCAGAATTGTAAATCTCGACATTCTGTCTGGCCAGCAGTCCCACGATGGGGCTCGCGTTACCACATCCAATGAGACGGACGCGGCCTTGAATTATTTCAGTTAGCTAATCCCAGCACTGTTGAGACTCTGCCTGACTTTTGACGGAAAGAAATACCTTTGGTGCTTCCACACTAAGTGTTCAATGTTCTTTGGTGCCTGAAACTCTGATACAAACAAAGATCAGTAGCGGTGGTATTGCCAATCACCTGAACGGGCATCCTTGAGAGACTGGTCTTGAGCAATACATCCGATATGTCATATAAACACTGTAGAGTTGGGTCGCAAGAGTCTATCCGGGACGACGATGGTCTAAGACCGATGGTCTGGTCGGGCTGACAATTCCTAGACCAGCAAACCCCGGGCCTTGCAAATTGAGTGTACCAATGTCAAATCGTTTCGAGCAACCGTCTTCCATGTGTCTAAGTAGGCCATCAACGTTAGTTATTGTGTGCGCTAAAGGAGGCTGGCGTATGTTACCTTCTCAGAGTATCCTTTCGAGCAAAGAGGCGTCCACAGTAGTCACATTTGTGATTGCGCTCCTTCATATGCACACTCTGATGGTGCCGTTGAAGGTCGGTTTTCCGCACAAACTTTTTGGTACATCCATCGACAGTGCAAGGAAAAGGGTACTCGCGCTTTTCGTCGTGAGTTTCCAGATGAGACTTGTAGTTGTAGCTGCGACTGAAGAACTTCCCGCATCCCTTGACTTCGCATTGAAAGTTCGCCTCTTCCTTTGACGTGTGCTTCCTTGTAGGCCTCTTGGTCTTATTCGTTTTTAGTAGCCTTCTCTCTTGGCCAATATCAGTGAGTTGACTTGGAGGGGTAGAATAGAACTGCGACACTTCATATTCTTGCTTGGGCCAGGCTGATGAAGTACTTGTACCTAGGCTCGGGGGTAAATTTGAAGCGAAGGGGGCCCCTTCGGTTTGATAAGCAGCGGCAGATGAGCCAGGAGTTGAGTAAGGTTGCGGCTCATACGCCTGGCCGTAAGTACTAGCAGGCCCTTCGATCCTGAATCTAGAGTGTGATGGCTCTTGCAGGTATCCATATGGTCTCGCTCCTATTGTCGGCGCTCGTCCAGATTGGCTTGTCGAGGGTAGCGAAGGTTCATGAACTGATGAGTTCCGGCCCGCTGACATGTAGGCATCATGTGTCTGATATGAGGTAGGCAAGCAAGAGTCGTATCCCGTAAATGCATTGAAATCAGCATGCAAAGCATCAGGTTCCACCGAACTTGAAGACGCTGTACTAGTCCCCGTCACCAAGTCTGAAGTCACCCACGCAGCGCTGCCTTGGTCCATGGGAGGCGGCGATAGCAGCTGAGCCTGAGTTACCGGAAACCAGCGAGATTGGTGAGAATATGAATCCGATCCCGAGTCTGATTGCGCAACAGTTGTCGAACCAGGTTGCTGAAATGGAGAGCCGTAGCAAAATGGTAGGCGATCCGGGGGGCAGGAGGTGTCAGGACTAGACGAACTCGTTTCGAAGAAGTGTGAATACTGCGATACTGGAGAGTTCGAGGTTGAGGGAGGTGTAAGGTACATATTTGAAGTCGTTAAAGGTTGCGAGGGTCGGGTCAGGATCCGTGGGGAGGCTAGGGTATCATGAGCCATGCACTTTGGGTAGGCAGAGAACCACAGGCTGCAGACACGGTCGAATTAAGTACTGCGATGAAAAGATTCATCAACCAAGCTGGAGCGCCCCATAACGGGGTATGAGTTGGATAAATAGGACGAGGGAACGACCAACACGGTATGAACTCGAGAGCAACAGAGACAGACAAACGGTGGCAACAGAGATGAGTATCAAGCCGAGCACGTTGAGTGCGATTTACAGGGAATAACGATTACTTAGATCCTCTTGGTTCAAGTACCATCGAAGAGTTACCTAGACCCGGACGAGGATTGTTAGTCGAAGGATCAGACTCCGCCTGCACTGCATGGGGGGGCTAGGGAAATAGGCAAGACAAGCCAACAGGCGAGACGACAAGTGCAAAGGTGGGGAGACGGCTAAGGTACCTCCTAAGGTTCCATGGTTTTCACGGCTAGAGAGCTACTGAAAAGTTGGGAAGGTGTCGAGAAGCGGGTGACGGGGCCGGGAGGAGAGCGAAATGAGGTCTAGGCTAGGATGTAGTTCGCCAACCATACGGCTGGGCCATCTTAGCCCTGGACAGATCTGGCGGAATGGCTAGGGGCCTGGTTTGAGCCAGATGCCTTAGATAACGATGTCGCTAGGATCCATTGTTTGCTGTTTGTCACCGAGCAAGATTTGCTATTATCCAATGTCAAGATCGACCCGTTAAATGCCCAAAATAGAGCCGTCAATCAATCTAACGCCAGTAAAGGTATAAAGGGCCGCATCCCGTCAAGACTGGGATACAGCATGTTTACCGCGAGCCGTTACAGGGCACTCTGAACCTGAACAGCATTTGTATGTATGTATGGATGCTAAAGGGACTACTACATGGTTGGTTCTGGACGTGGTGTAAACGATAACGTACAAAGCAACAAAAGCCGTGGCCCAGTCCAGTCCAGCTCAGTCCAGATTTGGCATGTGTCCGGGCATGAACCATGCTTGTGGATTCTCTTGGATTCTCTTGGAATTGATGCCATCGTCCCATTGTACAGTCTTGTTCTCCACCTCTGAGAACCAACACGTTTGGAAGATTTCAAGTGCATTTTCATCTAGTGGAATGAGCGCACAGCCCCCATATGCGTGTGTTCAAAAACCAGAGACAGTCCATGGTAGCAAGCCTGGGCATATCGTGTTGTCGATTTCACGTGGCTTTTCTCTATTAACCATCGCCAGAAGGTAACAAAATAAGGACTGCTATAATGTCAGCCGAGGATTGCTTTAGGCCCCTGGTCTCGCTAGCTAGTTGTGTTGGACATCATTGAAGTTCTTCGACGATGACTTGAGTGATAGAAATATGATTTCCCGTGCTACGTTAGCAGAGAGATCCTTTATTTGCGTCACCGTGAGTCCAATGGAAACTCGTGACAAAATGTCGAGTTATTCACAAGGCAATCTACCGTTTGTCTGGGCAAGAGGCTTCGCGGCAACTCTCGCCCAGAGTATCCGTATGGCCAGCGGATCAGATGGTTCGTCTCGTGCGAGTCCGGCTCGGTGCAAGCCAGGGGAATGGTAAGGCCAAGACAGGATCCGGACCAGATCCGAAGAGCCGATACGGCAATGTACGAGGCCACAGTGGGAGGTCATGGTATTCACAGGGGATAATAGGCACTTAGGAAAGAAGGCCCCTGGTCGTCCCGGTCAAGTGCTCATAGTTTGGGACAGGGCCGTGACTCCGGTTCTGGAGATGTGATATGTGGAAGAGTGATGAAAATCCACTAATCTTCAATTTATCCCTTCACGTCGTACGGATTAATTAAGTGGACGCGCTAATGCGGGTAAGGAACTTGTGGAGTGGAGCAGTGTAACGTAAATACAGTGCTAGCTCGACTCGAAACGGCCTCCGATGGGCATTGTCGAGGCCAAATGGTGCGGCTGTCAAAAATTCTACAGTGTTTATAACCTTACCCAAAGTGGAAGTACATATCGGCATGTTCCTGGTCTCAACGGCCGTGGCGCCCCGCAGAACGCCCAGCTAGAGCCTAGATAGAGCCTAGAGTCTACCTGGGGCCCTTCGTTTGCTGTGCTGCTCACACCTGCATTTGTACCGTACCGGGTGTGTTACTTGAAATCGCAATACTTAGACTTCTTTGCAAATAGCCTCAAGAGGTCAGGGATGATTGAACCGAAGTACATTGCTTCAATTTTGATTGCTTACGCCTGTACGCAACTTGAGCCCTACAACGGCGACGGCCCGGTCCTTCTAGTTCCAATACTCCATCAATAGGGCTTGTTCTAAAGCTGAAATAGACTGTCTAGTAACAGGGTACTAGAGGTATCTCGGACGCCTCGAGGCTTGTCCTTCAGTGGCATCCACCCTCGGAGATTATGGGTGATGCAAGTTCTCGTCGTTTTCCAGCATTCAATTAAGATCTTGTTTTACGGGCCATGTGCCTAGGCTTAGGGGAGACAAAAGTCGCATCCGGATATACGCCTACGCTAAATGATGACGCTGCTGATGGGTGTTTGAAGAATAGCAAGGTACCCAAGTGAGAGTGGTAGTGCGTCGTTTTGCTTCTGAATCTTTGGTCCGTTTCTAACCTCCACTAGCCTAACGACTTTCAAGTTAAAGTCGCGACAAGTTTGCCCAAGTAGGCGAAGCCAAGACGAACATCCGAGCGTTCTAGGGTCCCCTAGATGGCAATTGACAGGCTTGATAGGCGCACCTAAATTCTTTGCCGCCGAGACGCCGGAGGTGGGATGAAGCAAATTGTTGTTCACTTCCTTCAACCTCAGCCAGACTGTGTTAAGACCTTACCCTGTTAATTATAATCACGCATGTATTGTTGATTGGTCTCTTGTTTGATCACTCAAATTTCTGGTCAATTTGTTGATCGCATCCAGTCAAATCTAGAATATTCTAATGACCAGGAAAGCTTCTCTATTTGGGGCCTCTGTATGACAACTTCACGGCTCATTGGCTGCCTTGGCAATTCTTCCGACCTTGATAGAGGCAGTTCCCCAAACTGCCAAAGGTCAATGAACCCTTGCGTATTCTGCTATTACCCTAATACAACATCAACATCACATGCCTTGTTTATGTTTCGAGGACGAGCGAGTTCTATACTATTTCTAGCTAATGGGCTGTGATATGTGTAACATCGCAAGTAGGAGAAATACTTGGCAGATTTAATTCTGGAAGACTTTATTAAAACTTTGCATTTGATATGAAGCTCTCAGCAGAGGGGCTATGCATTTTAGATGTTCACTCCATGAGCCTTACCGGACAAGTCTGTGAGCTCATTTTGTCCTAGATTACAGGGTATATTGTGCATAGTTTGGACATCAAGACAGAGAACCGTGCTTACTGCTTAGATCGCTGTTGCTTGTGTGGCAGCTGGCTGCGATATCATGGCTCGAGAAAATCCTAAAACTGCAACCACCGGTCGGATGATGCAAGAAATTCACCCGTAGGCAGCTTTTGGTCATTGACTGGTTCAAAGGTCGAGACTTGGCAGACACACCAGGATTGCCTTGACTGATTTCCCTCTTCCCTTGTTCTCATTACCTGCAGGAGCTTCTGTATCGGGAATGCCATGGGCCGCGATGATGATGATGGGTACTATAGACAGTGTGCTGCTACTGCGCTCTCACGGAGACCATCAACATTAGATCCTGGGTACATACCAGGATTGCATTGCCCACCTTGCTGGTTTCCATATAGTTCTTGGCAACATTCCAACATGGCTGACAGCTACTGATGACATCCTAACTGCTCCCAAGCTCCTCACTAGAAAGTTTTACTTCGCCATCGATCCATTAAGGCTGAATATAGTCCCAAGTTGATCGCGCCTAAAGGCTTAGCGAGTATCATTCCAGGACGCAACCCCTGACTCCGGGGTACACTTCAAACCAGAATTTCTATCAAACACTTAGCCAGCTATCCCTGGAAAATCGTGCGTCCGTGGCCCATTCTATCGAAACACTTTGTTCCTCGATCATGAGTTTCCAGTATTCCTTTAGCTCGAAGGTTCCCTGACCATGTATACTGCATATATCATGGGGATCTTGAGGATCTTGAGGATCTCGGAGATCTTCTAGCTAGCCTCGCTTAGTCTCATAGTAGAAGGTCACCCAAACTTACAGAATACTTATAGTAGGTAAACCTGCACTACCGAAAAGGGAAGTTTGTCCGAATTGTGCCTTCCGTATTTGTTTGTCACTGCAGTGCTTGCCTGTATCCTTGGGGGCCAACGTTCGTTCACGCAAGACCCGTGTGCGAGCATGGAGCATGGGCCGGCCTGTCGAAGCGAGCGGCCGCGCTCCAGTTTGGCATTGTCTACAATAAAGTCGAGAATCTAGAATTTACGCTATAGGGTACATACGGAGTAGTTCAAGTCGTATCTCTAATTCTATTTTGGGGGCGTCACCGTGGGGCGAGATAAGTCCTGTAGTTGTTTTGTCACCAAAGACACTTGCAAAGTCCATCCTCAGTCAATGTATATCAAATCCAGAACAGCGCGTACAGTTGGATGGGGAATACCACAGTAAACATAGTAGCGATTAGTGGTGTGACATGAATGTGAATATCATTGAGGCATGGTTCTCCTCTTGTTGACTCATACAGTTCAGCCAGGACTGACCATTCGCATTGAAGCAATAGGCCAAATCTTTCGGCATCACCTCAACTGCATCATGGTCCCTACTCAATGCCTCCAACTGAGAACTCGCTCCCTGTAGAGCAGGGCCTTGGCACCTATCTTCTGGCTGCAAAGCGCCATGGGGGATTGACAGCATAGACTGTGTCCCAATTGTCCTCGGCTTGACGGGTTCATGTGTATGCCGCTAAGTTAATCAAGCGCAGCCCCATGTGTCCATTTCGGTCCTTCCCGCCGTGCTAATTGTACGTAGTTGGCTTTAAGCGAAACCCTTAGCGAGTTGCCAGAAGTTGTTCATCTTGGTTCGGGCCAATGCATCTCTCGCTTCAGAATCTGTCTCGCAAACCTTGCTCCCCCACTTTCTGAATGCTCGCGCCTTTTCTTCGCCTTCAAATACGAGCTTGCATTCATTCATTGACATGTCCTTGAGTTCGCCATTGTCCTTCTCAGCGAGGAGCCAGTCGCGGGTGCCACCTTGTTTGCCATCCCGGTCTCTTGACGGCGAATTCTCGGTCCAATCGATTCGATTGAGCATCAGCTTCTTGTATTTGTTGATACTCCATTCACCTCCCTCCACAATAACGAGGTTGAATTTGGGGTGCATGATGCATGTCCCTGTAAGTGCCAGTTGCTCAGCATTGACACCAATCTTGTATCGATGTTGGCCATTAGCTAGGCTTCCGATTTTGAAAACCAGTATATGAATTCCCTTTTCAGCGTCTTTCTCTTGGTTGGTCGCAAGCTTGTCATGTTTTTGGTCCTTGTCGAGTTTTCTCTCCTCATTCGTTTCGACGTGTTTTTGGTGGCGTTCTGCGATTTCACGATTGACACGTGCTTCCACGGCAGTGGGATCCTTCACAGCGACTGCGCATATATTAGCATGTGACCAAAGAGATAGGAATGGAAGTCAAATTTACCGTCGCCAAGGACACGCATCAGGTTACCCTTCTTAACCTTGGGGGGGGGAGCTGGTACTAATCCGAGGCGGATTTTGGCTTGCATCTCTTTTAACTCAGCCATTCGACGCTGTCGTCTCAGTTTCTCTCGTTCCGTTTTTGTCAAAAACATAGGCTTGGCGGCTGGAATATGCCTATCTTGGGGTGGCTCGAGCGCGACTGGATGCTGGATATACTCGGTGATGATGCTGTCGGATGTCGTGAGTTTCAGCTTCGAATTATCATTCAGCGAATCGTAACTGCCTCCGTCAACAAGTCCTTCATCCCACCATTCAATGTTTGGGGGCGCTTCCACAACAAAGTTCCTTTCCACGTCGAGGTCGTCATCAATGCCAGCTTTCCGAGTTTGTTCTGCAATTCGCTTTTTCATCGCCTCAAGGGCGGCCTGCCGGCGTAAAGCATTGGCCTGGGCAATATATTTTCCCTTTTGATTAAACACAAGTGATCGAGACTGGCGCGCTTTTCCTCCACTTGGCTGTGTTGAAAGATGAGGGTCGAAGTATGGGTTTTCTCCGCTTTGCTTGTTGCCTAAATCTGACTTGGACGCATCGTGAGATCGAGGTTTATCTGCCCGGGTATTGGATGGTGTTGACGCCAATTCCTTCGATTTGTTTGAGGGCTTGTATGAGCTCAGGTCTTCCAAAGCAGGATGAAGGCCAACGTTCAGGCCGCCTTTGGCTTTGCTGGTTCCGATTGCTGCAGCGACACGAGCCTTGAGTGCAGCCATTCTGTCCGCAGCGGACTCAGTCTTTTGTACCCTCGATGAAACATCATGACGAGGACCTAGGCCAGGGGATTGACTGTTACGATCCATGACTGTGACTTGTGCTGATGCCTGAGCCTGAGATCAGGTCTCACTCCTTCTGGCGTCTCGAGTCGCGCAGTGGCTTCTGAGTAAACAGCACTCAGATGTAATTCCGATATTGACAGCTTGACCAAATACGAATGAACGAGGGAAGGTGGTCAGATGGCGTACGTTAAATGGGGTCTTTAAAGGATGATGCAAATGATAGCCACACTGGAGACGCTTTGAGTCGCGCGCGCAACATTGGCTGAGCACGGGCCAGCCTGTGTTTCTGCCGCTCTGCACCGCCAAAAAATTGTTCTTTCGCAAAGGTCCCCACTACCTGCACGCTTTACCTTCACTTCGCATACTACACTGGGGAATGGATTTCGTCAGTTAACCCAAAGACGTCGCTCAATCGCCAGAATTTCCGCTCGGAGGAGCGACAACAGTGCCACCATGAACATTGCACAGCCGATCTCGTCTGGGGTAGAGAGCGTCGAGTTTACGTTCCTGTCGCCCAAGGAAATCCGAGCAATCTCTGTCAAGCGAATCGAGAACGACGAAACTTTTGACGGGCTCCTTAACCCTGTACCAGGTGGTCTCTATGATCCTGCTCTCGGTTCCTGGGGTGACGCGCCGTAAGTTCCAATTCTTTCCTGCCGAAGATTGAGGTGGATGAACTCTTACAATTGAATCATAGATGCACAACTTGTAACTTGAACCAGGCGACATGCCCCGGCCATCCTGGTCACATCCAGCTTCCCGTCCCAGTATATCATCCGGTTTTTATGGATCAGGCTTATCGACTTTTAAAGGCCACCTGCGTTTACTGCAAAGGTTTCAGACTTCCCCAAAAGGAACTACACAAATACGTGTGCAAGTTGAGGCTTCTTCAGCATGGTCTGATTCAAGAAGCCCACATGGTCGGCGTCATTGGCGAAAATGACTTGGCGATCGAACTTGGAGACTTTTCTGGACTGGAAAGTGAAGCAGAAGAGGAGGGTGGTAGCAACTCAATCGATAGCGTAACCCGCGCAAGGGACAAATACGTGGATAAGTGTCTCCGCGGCATCAAGGTGAAGCGGGGCGACACGAAGAGAGGAAAGCACGAGGGTTCAAGCGAGATGCGCCGAGAGATCATCAAGGAGTTCCTCGCTGAAATCACAAAACGAAGACTTTGTGCCAGCTGCGGCGGTATCTCGCCTTCCTATCGTAAGGACCGTTTTGTCAAGGTCTTCGAGAGGTCGCTATCCGACAAGGAAAAGGCCAAGATGGCTCAAAAGAACTTCAAGCAATCCGACGCCATGGCAAGAATTCATCAGGGCGCAACTAAACAAAAGGCAGATGGATATTCATCTGACGAGGGGGTTGCGGATGTAGCTTCTCCCACTCGCGAGAAACCACGTACGGATGACGACGGCGTGGACCAGGACACAGAGATGTTGGATGCCGACGCTGCTGCCGCTTCTGCTCCCCAACGATACATCAGTGCGATGGAGGTCCGAGCACGTCTGAACGAGTTGTTTACCAAAGAGCAAGAATTGGTTTCCCTGCTGTACAACGCGAAACCTCCCACCCGAAGCTCTACCAAGGTCACTCCCGACATGTTCTTTTTGACCACCATCTTAGTCCCTCCCAACCGCTATCGTCCCGAAGCCCGAACAGGAGAACAAGAGATTTCTGAGGCTCAACAAAACTCTCTTTACAAGAATATCCTCAGAGGCTGTGGGACCATCGCCCGATTACACAGGCAGTTACAAGAGGAGCAGGCTGATTTCAATCAGCTGCATCAGGCCTCGACGGAACTGCAGGAAGCAATCAATGCGCTCATCGACAAGAACAAGAACCCTGTTCAAGGCGCTGCTGCGAAACGCAATGAGGATGGCATCAAACAGAAGCTTGAAAAGAAGGAAGGTCTTTTCCGAAAGAATATGATGGGAAAGCGTGTCAACTACGCTGCTCGTAGTGTCATTTCACCCGATCCCAACATCGAGACCAACGAAATCGGTGTACCACCTGTGTTTGCTAAGAAGTTGACATATCCAGAGCCTGTAACAAGCCATAATTTCCGGGACATGCAACAGGCGGTTATCAACGGAGTCGACAAATGGCCTGGTGCTTTTGCCATCGAGAATGAAAATGGCCAAATTGTCAACCTTCGCAATAAGTCGGCAGACGATCGCATGTCTCTGGCTAACCAGCTGCTGGCTCCCTCAAGCAGCAATGCTGCTCGGACTAGGAACAAAAAGGTCTATCGTCACCTAACCAATGGTGATGTCGTCCTCATGAACCGTCAGCCGACACTCCATAAGCCATCCATTATGGGCCATCGAGTCCGAGTTCTTCCTGGCGAAAAGACTATTCGCATGCACTACGCCAATTGTAACACATACAATGCCGATTTCGATGGAGATGAGATGAACATGCATTTCCCCCAGAATGAAGTCGCTCGGGCAGAAGCTCTTCAAATTGCTGACACCGATCATCAATACCTCTCTGGTACTGCTGGAAAGCCTCTCCGAGGTCTCATTCAGGATCATATCTCGGTATCCGTCGCTCTGTGTAATCGTGATGCTTTCTTTACGAGGGGTGATTACCAACAGCTAGTTTACAACGCGCTGCGCCCCGAAAGTGGTCATATTGTTGGCGAGAGAATTGAGCTTGTTGCCCCGGCAGTAATCCGGCCAGTCGCTCGGTGGACTGGTAAACAAGTCATTACCACCATCCTGAAGAACATGCAGCCACCCAACTGCGGTGGGCTTTGCATGAAGGCGGAGACACAGATCAAGGCCAGCCAGTGGGGCAACAACTCCGAAGAAGGTACTGTTCTGTTTCAGGATGGCGAGTTTATCACCGGTATACTGGATAAGTCGCAGATTGGACCCAGCTCGGGAGGTGTCATTCATGCTGTCCATGAGATATACGGCCCGGCTGTTGCGGGCAAGCTCTTAAGTAGTCTCGGTAGATTGCTCACAAGATATCTCAATATGAGAGCTTTCTCTTGTGGTATGGATGATTTGCGACTTACTCCCGAAGGAGAACGGGCCCGTCGCGAAGCGCTTATTCCTGCCGACTCAGTTGGTCTTAAAGTCGCCTCATCCTACGTTTCACTGGAGCAAAATCCTGGACCCAGAGACCCCCTCCTCCTGGAGCGTCTCGAAGAAGTGCTTCGTGACGACAGCAAACAAGAGGGATTGGATCTTCTGATGAAAGAAGGTCTCAGTGGGATTACGGACAAGATTCAAACAGCCACAATGCCCATTGGTCTGGAGAAGGCGTTCCCCTTCAACCAAATGCAAACTATGACAACATCTGGTGCAAAGGGATCCAGAGTCAACGCATCCCTGATTTCCTGCAATCTTGGTCAACAAGTCCTCGAAGGTCGTCGTGTGCCTATCATGGTCAGTGGCAAGTCATTGCCATGTTTCAACCCATTCGAGACCCATGCTCGGGCTGGTGGCTATATCGTGCAGCGTTTTCTTACTGGAATTCGACCCCAGGAGTATTACTTCCATCACATGGCCGGTCGAGAGGGTTTGATTGATACTGCTGTCAAGACATCCCGCTCCGGTTACTTGCAGAGATGTGTCATTAAAGGTATGGAGGGTCTGACTGTGGCATACGATACTACTGTACGAGATGCGGACGGTTCCATGATACAGTTTCTATATGGCGAGGATGGCCTCGATGTATCCAAGCAGAAGTACCTGACTGATTTCAGCTTCATCTTGGAGAACGTCACCTCGGAGGCTGCTCAACTCCGATATGACCCCAGCGTTGGGGAACGATTGGGAATGCACCGTGACTCGATCACTAAGTACATGAAGAAGGCCCTCAAGCACACCAACATCAAAGACCCGAAGGCCCAGGATCCACTTTCGGGTCTCTTCAATCCCGCCACAACTGCATTTGCTACATCCGAGAACTTCTACAAGGCTATGTCTTCTTACCTCAAGGAGAATAAGGATGGGCTGGTTCGTGACAAATCGGATAAGAACAAGCTTGCGCTCTCCCGGGTAAGCCTCAATAAAAAGAATGCGGAGATGCTTTTCGCGATGAAATACCTGCGCTCCCTTGTCGAGCCTGGAGAAGCGGTCGGTATCGTTGCGGGTCAATCCGTCGGTGAGCCTTCGACCCAAATGACACTGAACACGTTCCATTTGGCAGGTCACTCCGCGAAGAACGTCACGCTAGGTATTCCTCGACTTCGAGAAATTCTCATGACAGCTAGCAACAATATTTCCACCCCGGCCATGTCCCTCTACCCAATTGACGAAATGTCAACAGAGGACGTGGAGATATTCGCCAAGTCAATCTCAGTTTTGCCCCTTGGCTATATCCTCGACAACATCAGTGTCAAGGAAAAGGTCGGCCGTGGTAAGCTTCACAGTTCGGCCAAGACTTACCAAGTCGACCTCAAATTCTTCGACTCGGAAGAGTATACCAAGACTTATGCCATCAACACATCCGACGTTGTCGACGCAGTCGAGAGCAAGCTTCTTCGCCGGCTGCTTGCTCTTGTGAAAAGGGACATCAAGAAGCGACAGACGTTTTCTACAATGGCCACTCCTGAGATTGGTGTTAAGGCTGGTGTTGTGGAAACGGCTGCTTCGAATACGGAAGCTGCTGGTAATTTTGACGAGGATGACGACGATGAAGAAGGCGACGATGACGCAACAAATGCCAAGCAAAGGGCCAACAGGAGCGAGGCAGTATCGTATGGTCCCAATGACGATGACGATGATGCTGTTCAGCAAGAGATGGAGCGGGATGCAGCTGATGTTGACGCTGATGATGAAGGATTTGGCGGCAGCCCCCGACACGCAGAAGGTGAGGAAGATGATGAAGGCGACGATGTCAACTGGTCTGCAAAGGCACGAAGCAACCGTGTTCTCGAACAGAATGCTGAGATCACAGACTTTGTGTTTGACGAGAAGAGCGGAACTGCGTGCAGCTTCACACTCGAGTTTGAGTCAACTATCCCCAAGGTCTTGATGCTCAACCTTGTTCAAGATGCTGTGAAGAAGACTGTGATCCAGGAGATATCGGGTGTCGGGGCTTGTACCTTTGTAGAGGAGAAGGGTACAAAGGTCATTCACACTGCAGGTGTGAATCTGCAGGCGATGCAGCGCTACAGTGATTTCATTGATCCCAACCGTATTCAGACCAACGATATCGCTGCCGTGTTGGCCGTGTACGGTGTTGAAGCTGCCCGGCAGAACATCGTGCAGGAGCTTGCAGGCGTCTTTGGATCTCACGGTATCAAGGTGGACAACCGCCATCTAAACTTGATCGGTGATCACATGACAAGGAACGGTGGATTCACGCCTTTCAACCGAATGGGTCTGAACGGTAACGTTAGTCCATTTACAAAGATGAGTTTCGAGACGACGTTGGCGTTCCTCAAGGATGCTGTGCTCGATGGTGACTGGGATGATCTTTCTACACCTAGTGGTCGATTGGTGATGGGTAGACTTGGCAAGGTTGGCACAGGTGGATTCGATGTTTTGGCGCAGCTTCCGACATATCATATTGATGCTTTGGCGTAATTTGGTCTGTAATAAGAGTACGATTAGATACAATGAAATTGACTACATAATATATAGTTCACAAATATGTGCTACTCTTCGGGCGCTACGCTTGCCTTATAACATCAAATCAAATCAACAGTGTCCCGAGTGTATTTTTCTCGCTGTGAAAATTCGCTGTCCCAGCTACTTAGGTGTTTATCTTGGTGACCCGAAGACCACTAAGGTTATGTATCGGCGGCTGTGAGCAAGTTGTACGATGGCTGTGTACAATGTTTCAACACGGGGGCTGCATTGTCTCACTCACGCGTCGGTTCTTACATATGATGTGCCACACAACGCGCCAGGCATTGCGAGCAACATAGGTCACGTTACTGATATAGGAAAGTACCGGTGTACAATAGCCATTGATCTACATACGGTAATCGACAGAAGGTCACACGAGGAACAGAATATTATGATCAAAGACCAGTGGTCGATTGCAGAAGACAGCTAACTAGCATGTCATGTAGTGTACATCCCAACTAAGAAAACATTTGTTCCTCGTGAACGCCTTGATTATCCCCTAACCATGATTGATATCCCTCGTGTCAAAGCAAAAAGTCGTGATCCCCCATATCCCCGGTCGCATCGCTTAGTTGCGCTCACCTCGGAGGCGGCGGGCCAGCTGGATGTCCTTGGACTGGATGGTGACACGCTTGGCGTGGATAGCGCAGAGGTTGGTATCCTCGAAGAGAGAGACGAGGTAAGACTCGACGGACTCCTGGAGAGCACCGATAGCAGAGGACTGGAATCGGAGATCAGACTTGAAGTCCTGAGCAATCTCACGGACCTGTTTATGGTGTGTTAGCTGTTGTCTGGTTGCAGTGATGACAGGCAGGGTTGCTTACGAGACGCTGGAAGGGGAGCTTTCGGATGAGAAGCTCAGTGGACTTCTGGTATCGGCGAATCTCACGGAGAGCGACGGTACCGGGCTTGTAGCGGTGAGGCTTCTTGACACCTCCGGTAGACGGGGCAGACTTGCGGGCTGTGAAGAGTAAGTTAGTTGATGCCGTTGGTGATAAGAGGCGCGTGTCGCGTCAAGTCGCGGTGAGAAACTTACCAGCCTTGGAGGCGAGCTGTTTGCGAGGGGCCTTGCCACCAGTGGACTTGCGGGCGGTCTGCTTAGTGCGAGCCATTGTTGTTGATTGATGTGATGAAGATGGCGATGTTGTTGTGGTGGTTGATGGTTATTGTTGTTGTTGTGGGGTGGAAAGCTGAAGTGGGTGTGTGATGCAGAAGGAAAAGTCGAGAGAGGGAGCAGGCGGGGGGATTCCTTTATACCTGTGACTAACTGCAGCGGCTGATCTGAGTGCAGTGGACCGTGCGCGCTGATTGGAGTGCGATTTCCTCAATCACCCACCGAAAATGGAAAAATGGGGCCTGTAAATTCGCGCCAGCCACTTGGGAAAAATACGTGACTGATTAGAAAAAAGGCTGCATGCGTGCTGAATTTCCATTGGCTCTAAATTCCTCCACACAGCTAAACCCACCCGCACCTGTCGCCCGTTCTTTGATCGGAATCTGTGTTTGGCAGGTAGCCAATGGCGAAATTCATGACCTGATTTAGATGGGCACAAAGTCAGGCACGATGAGTGAGGCGAAAGTACGACCTGGGGAAGGGGCTGAATCTGGGGAATGTGTATGCATCTCTGTCGCTGTTTTGTTGTAGTACGTTCGTGTGGATGTTTTTTTTTTGTTGGTTTTCATTTTCAAGTGTGTAGCAAGTACGTAGTCTAATACTGTATCTGGTAGTGTGTTTACCTATACTTTGATTGATGCTTATCTACACTTAACATAACAACGTATGTCTATGACTTGGTGGTGCACGGAACTACGATGTTGTGACTTCAATCCTTTTGTATAATAATGCTATTTTTCTGACCGATGTTAGTTTTGCTGCGATACTGTAAGAGTGACTGATTCTAGATTGTTGGTATGAATGAACTCTTTGGTGTTTAGTAAATTATTTGAGAATGACAAGGTTTGCCTTCTAGATACAAACAAATGCAAAATATAAACATGCACAACAATAGAAGTACAGTACGCAACTGAGTACATACTCACTAAGAAATAAGAGTAAGATTAAATAAATCATCACTACATGTTATGAACACCAAAGAGATGTGAAAGTCATCCAGTTGCACATAACAAGTCCAAAAGTTGATACCTACCCTGAACAACCAGAAACGTAGATGCGGGCTGGCATGACAATGACACAGACGGGTGGCTGGAGTTCCATAGGTCGGGGATCTGCTGTTGAGACCACCCCGCTTTCGAAAATCAGCGCAGGCCGAATTTTTCATTCGTTCACGTTTTTTCCCCTTCGCGTTACCGATCACTGATCGCGTCGCCCGACAGGGATCAAGATCACAGAGTGGGTCCAAACAACTGATCCCGCGACTGGCCCACTCGTACTTAAGCTCTCGCACTCCCACCTTCTGTTGTTGCATCTCATACTCAAACACTCCATCACAAGTCTCTCTACCTTCACACTACACACAAATATACACCGAGCGTGTATATCCATATTACACATCCAAACAACCTCACACAACTTCAATCACAATGACTGGACGTAAGTAATCTCCAGCTCCTTCATTGCTACGCCGCCTCTACTTCTCGCCTGCAATCTCGACGCGTTGATCATGAATTTAACATTTCCCAGGTGGCAAGGGTGGCAAGGGTCTCGGCAAGGGTGGTGCCAAGCGTCACCGCAAGATCTTGCGAGACAACATCCAGGGTATCACCAAGCCCGCTATCCGACGTCTCGCTCGCCGAGGTGGTGTCAAGCGTATCTCTGCCAGTAAGTCGCCAATCACGGACACCATATATACAAGATCTAACCACCCGAACAGTGATCTACGAGGAGACCCGTGGTGTCCTGAAGACCTTCCTCGAGGGTGTTATCCGTGACGCCGTCACATACACCGAGCACGCCAAGCGAAAGACCGTGACATCTCTCGACGTTGTCTACGCTCTCAAGCGACAAGGCCGCACTCTCTACGGTTTCGGCGGTTAGGCGTTTTCTGTTTTGCATACCTGTTACGAATCTTTGCGGTCGACTGCTTGCTGTGCAGGACCATGTAGGGTGTTTTATGATGACAAATGGGTCCGGTCTTGTTTTTGGGTGTTATGTATCATAAGGGAAACGGAAGATTGCATTTGGGGTTAATCGAACATGCCCTCGAGGCCATCTTGATCACCATAATATGCCTGTGTTGTGCTGTATGGTCCCACCAGAAGACGCGTCGCACACACGCGTCCCACATACTGTTAATGGGCGCGTATAGCCCCTCATCGCGCAACCGCCTTGACTATTTGTACTGCCACCTCTCTGCAGTCTATCGCCTGCTGCAAGGCTGGATTATGTATCGTGAAAATATGTTATATGATCTCACTCCAGTCAAGTCGCTTTCATAGTTCTTATTTGCGTTCCACATGCTCAAATATTGCGTTTCCGTCCGAAGTGAAAATGGGTATTGGTGGCAGGGTAGACCCTCTCCCGTTCAAAGTTGCTTGACTTCAGCTAAGACCCAGCGATAGGTGTCAACAACCAACTGAATTATTGTATTGGTTCTCTAGGTACTATTGTAAACATCATTGGGTTTTCTTGCCAGCCTCGAAGTACCAACAGTCCAAGAGGGAGTCCAACACATTAGGTTTCCTACTTGATATCATCTCGGCGTTGTTGCGCAGGTGCCCCGATGATAGGGCAGAAAAGCTGGGTAGTGTTTCTGCAAACGGGAATAGGACGAAGAGGAAGCGGGTATGACACAAATAGTACAAGTCATGTGAGAGAATACCGAGCAAAAGGGATATTCAATACATCAGGGTGCCATATGTATAACCCAAGATCCACACACACCTACCCTAAACCATATACAAGAGGTCTTATAGTCTTCTAATCAGTGTACGAATGCCTTAAACTCGACGGGTCACACATTGATGTGCCTTGAAATTTGTGGGAGAGTTTGCTACACATTTGAGCCCAATTTCATGTGTGGTTCAATCGTTGGTTAATGATGACGACTCTAGCACGTCTATGTCTTGAGGGATCTAGCTTTGTCTCATGCCCAATATGTATCTTGGCAATTGTGAAATGAGATGGGGAGGCTCGTCTGCTAAGGAACCTGCCAGGACCCGCCAATGACTGAACGAGACAGAACACATCTATCGCCATATGGGATTTAGGCTACGTGAAATTCCATGCTCATGGCATAAGTTGTCTTCGGGCCAGACGGAGCTTGGCGGGTGGCGAGATTCGATGATTGTCGGGTCTCGACCACGTGGAGCCGCGGCAGTTGAGCTAAAATTAGAGACCGCCACATAAATCCGGGAAGTAGACCTCTTCAAAATTCAAGATGTCAATCAGATGCTGCTACAAAATTTCATCCTACTGGCATAGACATGGGGCTGTGTGACGAGATGACTACGAATCAACCCCAATAGAACTGTAGCCGGGGTGTTCTGGAAACCCGAGAGTGCCGGGAACAAACCACCTGCAGTCGGGTTTTTGCACTCGGCAATACATTAGAGTCTACAATTGCGTGCACGCCACCCCCACACACGGACAAGCCGAACATTGTAAGCTGTCCTCCAAAGATCAGATCTTGCTTAGCCCAGCATTAGATCCACAAATGAGAAACCATGGGAAAGTTTGGAAGTAAGGGAACATTCCGGAACATGGTTCTCGTTCAAAAAAGGGATCTTAGCCGTAGAGGCTCAACATAACAAGATCGACCTGCCTGCAACCCGCCTTGTTTGTGGGATAGGAGTACGGATTCCCATGTCGCACACCACTCAATTCCCAGATGCAGTGGGCGCATCGGCATTCACTCTTTCAAGAATGCCGACGATACGTAGAAATACGGGCCAGATGGCTCAAGTTGCAACGCTCATGTTGCACTCGGGCTATGAGAAAGTTACAGAGGTCTCATTGGACTGACGCTGGTCTTCAACAACAATATGGACGTTGCAGGACGCCGAAGTTGAATGTTGCCGACGACGGTTTACCCAGTCTCAGCCGCTTCCGTTGTGGATTCATCGGCTGCCAGCCCTACGCGGACCGAACGGGTGCAAAACGGCGTCAATAACAAAGCTAGAACCGACTGCTGACAGATTCAGCCAAAGTATGGGTCAGCTGGTGAAAATCCAACTGTGCCGCATGGAATGAGTAAAGTGAAGTCAACCATGGCGTGCCGCATAAGTGTTGACACAATGAGACTGTTTACTATGTGAAAACATGAGCTTGCACTTAGAAGTCAAATCGACAGGATTCGCTCTTTGTCAACGGCAAGGGGAGATGGGTACTCGTTAACGAGTCATAGGATATCTACTAGTCCATTGCGTCATATTATCCAGATGCCGGGTGTTTTGTATTAGTTGTCTGCTATAAAGGAAAGGATTTCCAATTATTATATTGTTGGTTGATAAGAGCCACACGCTCCCCGTGGTGGTACCAAAATCGAAAGGACGCGCCCGAGACTTTGAGGAGTGTTGACCTTAGTACCTAGTAGGTACTGTCGAATTAGCCGCGCCGGAAGGTCCACCATCCCGAAATATCGACGTTGAGGTTTGCCGAGGAGAAAAAAACACTGTAAGTTTTTTTCTAAATTAATTGAATCCTTTTATGGATAGATATGCAAGATCGATCTAACGTAGTAGGTAGGCAGCTCATGCTCAAGTGGACACTAAAACTAGAGGCTAAGCAAAGCGATGAACCACCCACCTAATTGGTCGAAGACGCAACTCCGACAGAATCCCAAGGGCAACACAGTAGCGGGTCGGTCAGGCCGAGAGAGCGCTGTCTATCATGCATAATATCCTGGACAGGTGACAGGCTATGAGATTTTTATCCTTCCACCGGTTCCTTGCATGGTTCATTGAGTTTGTAGTAATCATCTTGTTGAGCGGCAGGCAGCTGTTCTAGGCTCGGTTCCTGCGTTGCGCGAGTCCATCACCCGTCACATTAAAGATTTTTTTTCATTAAGTTGGTTTACTGTCTTTTGTTTAGCCTGACCCCCGTCTGCCTGTATGATACTCAGTAGCTAAAAAAAAACGAAAAAAAAAAACAAAAAA
>JAAGWP010000458.1:0-32149 GCA_013266165.1 Fusarium graminum
TACTTTTGCCCGCCCACTGTAGGTGCATAGACCCATTTGCGGATACAGTGATCGCTGTAAGCGTTAAAGATATGATTATAATAAGTATTATTAGTGTTCTTTGATAACTCAGCAGTACTGCACATAGTGAAGGTTCCTGCGGGTAGGTGCGTGTAGGTGGGTGAGCGTAAGCGGCTGATCCTGGAAAGTGATTCCCCTAGCCCACATAACACTCGGGTGAAGTTACCCGGCATACCTGCATCTGGAACGCGGTAGCGGCGAAATTGAAGAGAAAGGGAGGATATGCATGAGATGGAGATGTTGGCAGGACCAATGATTGGGTTGCTCTATTAGAACAGGTCGTCTTCCGATGTAATGTAAACGTCAGGCCTGGAGGGGTTACCAACAACAAGTCGTACATACTGGGTCATACACGATAATGGGTTTGTACAAGACTGATAAGCAGACGCCTTGATATTTCAGGAGACTGGAACATCTAAAAGCTTGACTGGGAGAGTTGATGGGAATTAACCTAGGAAAAGACATACAGTGTGAAATAGATATCAAGGAATATTGGAGATATCAAGCGGACTGCCCAAGAGCACACCATGACGTTATGAACAAGGATTTGGTCGATCAAGGATTATGAGAAATCTGGGTGTAAGGTATGATTTGATATAAAGGAGGGCCTATATTCAGTGATACTGTATCAAGTTGGGATGTTTGTGACCAAGCTTCATATTCTAAAAACAATGGACAAATCTATGTACCAGCAAAAGCGCAGGGTTTACAAATCCGCAAGTTCTTGATGACAATAGAATTCATTCAGTTGTAGTCTAATAGACGTATGAACACATCATTTGGCAACTTCTTTATCGTGACAAAAATTACAGGGGAATGCTAGATCCAATAGGATAGACAAGTCTGCGGCCCTTGACCAGTCCCCTTCGAACTTCTTCCACACCCTCTGCCACAGCAGCAAGACCACCCTTCCGCTCTTCCATCTCGGGAGGTTCAATATGCCCGTCGTCAATAAGACGCTGGGCGACCACATACCATTTCTCAGCGCATTCGAGATCATGGGGACGAGGCTCAAGGTCGTACGGAGCAGTCCATCGGATTGCATGACCAAACTGAGTAGGTGTGCACACCCACTCGGGTACAACGCTGCGTCGAGTATGCCCACGCACGGGGAAGGCGTCTAATGCAACATATTTCCCACCAGAGGACCCAAGAGCCTCGTAACAGATCGCCATGGAGGAAGTATCGGTGATGCAGTCTAGTGCATAGGTGAGACTGTCCCGAGTGTGCTCACGGATATCAGGACCGCAAGTTGGTGACTTGTAGTCAAAACACGCCTTTGCACCTAGTCGAGTAGCATTGATGGAAGCATTGGCAGAGCAAATAGTGATGACATCGACACTGGCTTGTTTTAGAACTTGTAGAGCCATTGTACCGGTTGCGGTACCGCCTCCATATACCAATACAGTGGGTTTCTTATACGATTCATCAAGGCTTTTACTGTAAGGCAGAGGTAATTCCAGGTAATTGAACAACGACAAGCCAACAGTAGCCAAAGCTGCACCAAGAGTAGCAGCTACGGATAAATCCATACCATCAGGCACATGCCAGATGAGGCGAGCCGGGACTGCAACATAATTTGCAAAAGCACCATTGTGAGGCCGTAGAGGGTTGTTTCCAAACGTACCACCAAAGACACGATCACCGATACTGACGGGTCTCATACCTCTTTCAGCCCTCCACGAATCAGATGCGACATGGGGACCCAGGGCTACAACGACACCAGAAAAGTCGGTCCCACTGGTAGCACCAACTTGGGGCGACATGTCGGCTGCTTTGCCATCCACATGGTTGATGGACACCGCTTGGACATTGACGAGGACGTCGTTTGGCTCAATGTTGGGTAGTGGAGCATCAGAGACCACTGCAAGGGCATTAGGACCTTGAATCTTGAGAGCGCTTTGAGAAATAGGAAGGGGGGTTTGGACAGCCATGGATACGGCGAAGAGACACAGAAACAAGAGATAAAAGTGTTGACGTGCAAGTGAAGTGGCGTGGGAAGACTCAGAATGTTGAACTTGGGTTTGATTGTTGAAGTGCTGGTTCTTTCGCCTCGACGGGAAGATTCGCTTGCATGGACTACATATTATTCAACAAGGTAAACGTCAAACAAGTGATGGGCATTACGTGGGCTTCCGATTCTGTACGTGGTTATACTTCTTTCTCATTCAGGCATAGATTCAAGAATGTTCACCAATAGTTCCTATTCCTGTCACCCGTGAAACAAGGTATCGATAATCCCGTCTGGCCCTCGGGGATCGAACTACCGCATGTTGTACGGCCTGATACGTATACTGAGGCGTGCAGGGTTAAGAAGTCTTGGCGTGGTGGCTGGACCATGCATGTGGAGACTACGGAGAATCCTCCCAAGAGAGTGTGTGGTGGATGGCGGGCCGAGGATGCTTTTCTTGCTTGCGAACCTACTCCGTACTAGAGCTGGGATTCGGGGAATCCTGGTGGAGTTACTCGTATCATCCACACTGTTACTTCTCTCAACAACTAGTAGGCCCGACGAAAGAATAGGGAATTCTACGCAGAGGAATACAGTTAAAAGAGTCTCTGCATTTTTCTGACCCACCCGCCAACCTCGTTTAGTGGGCTGTCAGCTCTCTTGCCTTGTTTCGGGATACTCGTGGCGGGTATGGGATGGTTTTGGACCAAGAAACCTGGGCTTGCTGTGTGATCCAGAAGTGACTGAGTGAGACAAACCATAACGGTTCACGGGAATCACGAAGCTACAGCTGGAGTGGATTGACCAAGCCCAACGCCCTTGTGTTTGATACATCGGAAATCAAGACAGGCAGCGGCTGAGCCGGTCTTCAATTTCCGGGCTAGTCAATCTAATCGTAAAGATCTTGGACAAACATATCGGCTGAAGGATCATGATACCAAGTGAAGGAAATGAAAGTCGGGTTGCTTCATGATGTGATAATTCCAGACGTACCGAGACAGGATCTGACATGCCATCAGGATAATTGCGACCTAGTTATTATCCCTTCCATGCTGCCCAATCTCATTCAAGCTGTTACTGATAACCCATTTTTGCGATACCTCAACTTCTCTATCGAGCCAGGTTCAACACTTGTCTTTGCACTGCATCTTTATCCAACTCATTCAAAATGTCCCAATCTGAAGCCTGGTCGCAAGAGCCTATTGCTGTCATTGGCTCGGCCTGCAGGTTTCCCGGCTCCTCAAATTCTCCCTCCAAGCTATGGGATCTTCTTCGAGAGCCTCGCGATGTGGTAAAAGAATTTGACGCCGAAAGGCTCAACCTTGACAGATTCTACCACATCAGTGGCGATACACACGGTTCTACTGATGTGGCCAACAAATCATACCTTCTGGAAGAAGATACCAGGCTCTTTGATGCAGCCTTTTTCGGCATCAGCCCTCTGGAAGCCTCTGGCATGGATCCCCAGCAGCGAATCTTGCTTGAGACGACGTACGAGGCGTTTGAGTCTGCTGGCGTGACTCTTGAGCAGTTGAGAGGATCTCTCACGTCCGTTCACGTCGGTGTGATGACATCTGACTGGGCCAACATCCAAGCTCGCGATACCGAGACAATAGCAAAGTACAACGCCACAGGCTCTGCGAATAGCATCATGTCAAACCGCATCTCCTACGTGTTTGATCTTAAGGGCCCTTCCGAGACTATTGATACGGCTTGCTCTAGCTCGCTTGTCGCTCTCCACAACGCGACGCTAGGACTTCTTAATGGTGATTGCGATAGCTCTGTTGTTGCTGGAGTAAATCTTATTCTTGACCCTGCGCCTTACATTAACGAGAGTAAGCTTCACATGCTATCGCCAGACTCACGGTCGCGCATGTGGGATAAGGACGCCAATGGCTATGCCCGCGGTGAAGGCGCAGGCGCTGTGCTGCTCAAGACTTTAAGTCGGGCTCTCAAGGATGGCGACCATATCGAGGGTCTTATACGTAGCACAGGAGTCAACTCTGACGGTCAGAGTCCCGGTATCACGATGCCCTTTGCCCCTGCCCAAACTTCCCTGATTCGCAAGACTTATGCACGCGCGGGGCTGGATCCCAAGACGGACCGCCCTCAATATTTTGAATGCCATGGCACAGGTACTCCCGCTGGCGATCCAGTTGAGGCTCGCGCAATCAGCGATGCCTTTTCAGGCGGCGACCTTTCTACAGAGAATCCTATCTACGTTGGATCCGTTAAAACCATTATCGGACACCTCGAAGGTGGCGCAGGTATTGCTGGCCTGATCAAAGTCCTCCTCGCCATCAAACACCGTGTCATACCCCCCAACATGCTTTTCAACGAGCTCAATCCTTCTATTGCTCCCTTTTATGGTCCCCTGCAGATTCCAACCACTCCCATCCCTTGGCCTGAGCTTCCAGCCGGTGTTCCTGCCCGTGCAAGTGTCAACAGCTTTGGCTTTGGTGGTACAAACGCCCACGCCATCATCGAGAGCTACGACAACACCATCTGTGACACCAGTCCCTCGAACGTTCTTGGTCCCCTGATTTTATCGGCAAAGTCCGGTGACTCTTTGATACGGACAATCAAAGTCTACATCGATCACATCAGAAACAACCCTTCACTTGACATTACTACTCTGAGTTCCATACTCCAAGCCAGACGTTCGACTCATCGAGTTCGGGCTCAGTTTTCGGGTTCATCTCGGGAGGCTATCCTGACAGACATGGCCGATTTCCTCGACAAGCACGCCAAAGCCGCCGGAGACAACATTGGTCATGTCCCGAAACTGGTCAACTCTCGCGAGAAATCTGGCATCTTGGGAGTCTTCACAGGCCAAGGCGCTCAATGGCCGGCTATGGGCCGCGAGCTTATTCAGAGCTCGCTTGTTTTCCGACGTGTTCTGGAGGAATGTGAGGCTGTTCTCGCGGATCTCCCGGAGAAAGACCGTCCCCAATGGTCGCTTCTCAAGGAGCTCACCGCTGATGACTCCACGTCCCGTATAGACGAAGCCGTCATATCTCAGCCTCTTTGTACAGCTATACAGCTGGCTCTCATAAACCTGCTTAAGCAAGCCGGTGTTAGGTTTGACGCCGTTGTTGGTCACTCCTCGGGCGAGATCGCTGCAACGTATGCGGCTGGGATCCTCACGCTCAAGGGAGCCATGCAAATCTCTTATTACCGTGGGCTCCACGCCAAACTCGCCTGTGGTGATGAAGGTGTGGCTGGTGGAATGATGGCAGCGGGCTTATCTCTGACGCAAGCCAGAGAATTTATCGCACGTCCAGAGTTCAAGGGTCGTATCAGCGTTGCTGCGTGTAACGCTCCCCGTACTGTGACTCTATCCGGCGACTTTGATGCTATTGCACAGGCCAAGGCGGAGCTTGACAAGGACAATGTCTTCGCTCGTCAGCTCAAGGTCGATACGGCGTATCACTCGCATCACATGCTGCCTTGCGCCGAGCCTTATCTCAAGGACTTGTTGGCCTGTGATATCGAGGTCAAGCAGCCGCGGAAGGGACAGTGTGTCTGGAACTCAAGTGTTCGAGGTGATACGCAGCTGCTACGTGGGGATCTTAGTAGCCTCAAGGGTCAATACTGGGTGGACAACATGGTACGCACCGTGCTGTTCTCACAAGCGATCGAGTCATCTATCTGGCACGGCGGTCCTTACGACCTCATTATGGAAGTAGGACCTCATCCTGCTCTCAAAGGCCCTACCGGGCAGACTATGAAAGCATCTTATGGCTCGGTTCCCATCTACACTGGTGTGCTCGACCGAAAAAAGACTGCTGATGTGTCCTTCTCTGCTGCCATTGGCATGACCTGGGCTCAGCTTGGACCCGGCTTTGTTGACTTCTCTGGCTATCGCAACGCTTGTCATAGGACCGGGAGAGCTCCTGCCGTTAGAATGATCAAGGACTTACCTCCATACTGTTGGGACCACGATAAGATCTACTGGCGGGAGGGTCGCATGTCTCGCCGCTTCCGTCTAGGCAGAGACAGTAGTCACGAGCTTCTCGGTCGACGCACTCTTGATGACAATGAGTTTGAACTGCGATGGCGTAACGTCCTCAAACTCAGCGAGATGCCTTGGTTGCGAGGCCATCAGGTGCTAGGCGAGGTTCTACTTCCGGGTGCTTCGTACGTATCGATTGCCGTTGAGGCTGGAAAGCACCTCGCTACCGACGCTGGGAAGGCCATGAGTCTTGTTGAGGTTGAACATATCGAGATTCTTCGTCCCGTGGTTGTGCCGGATAACAATGTGGGCGTGGAGACCCTTTTCACCGCTTCCGTCGTCCAGAGGACTAGGGATGTTATCAAGACTACTTTTGCCTACTATGTTTGCCCCGACGAGAATGTTGGGTCCATGCTTCAGACCTGTAAAGGCCATCTGACAGTTCACATCAAGAACAACGAAGCTGCTGGTGGTATCCTCCCCCCCAAAGAACAGACGCCTCCTAATCTTGCCAGTATCAATACTGAGCAAGTCTATGCCCTATTTAAGGGAATCGGACTCGACTATACTGGTGCTTTCAAAAGCATCACCGAAATTAACCGCTGCCTTAACTACGCAAACACCACTGCTACGTGGCAGGACACTTCCCTTAGCAACGAGTACATGCTGCATCCTGCAGTTCTCGATGTTGCCTTCCAAACTCTTTTCATAGCCAAGGCTCATCCTGCCAGTAAACAGATCACCTCTGCTCTACTACCTTCTCATATTGACCGAGTCCGTATCGACCCGGCTGTGCTGATAGTTCAATCTGGTTCTGGTATGCCCTCCAAGGCAGAGGTCGAGACGTGGGCTGTGTCTCAGACTGCTACATCTCTCCGTGGTGATCTCAATATCTACGACACAGAATCAGGTGCAACCTTTCTGCAGGTGGAGGGTCTTGCAGTCAACATGGTTGGGGCGTCTCAGGCTACAAGCGACCGCTCCATGTTTTCCAAGACGGTCTGGGGCAACGATGCATCACTCGGTATTGTTGATCCTGAGCGTAATGAAGCCCAGGATGCAAAGGGTATGAAGATGGCACATGCAGTTGAGCGGGTGGCCATGTTCTATGTCAAACGTATTGTCGACCAGATCCCTGTATCTGAACGTTCTGACTTTGTCTGGTATCATCAGCGGATGTTCGAGGCATTCGAGGATCATATCCGCGTTGTTGCTGCCGGTGAACATCCCATCATCAAACCCGAATGGCTCAGAGACGATGCTTCCATTTTTGAGGATATCAATGGAAAGTACGGCGACGAGATCGATATTAAGCTCCTCCATGCAGTTGGCAATCACCTTGCCGAAGTGGTTCGCGGAAAAGAGCAGCTTCTCGAGATTATGACCAAGGATGACATGCTTAATCGGTTCTACATGGAAGGGTACGCAAATATACCCACCAACAAGTTTGTCGGCGACGTCATGAAACAATTGACCTTTAAGCACCCTCGTGCCAAGATTCTCGAGATTGGTGCTGGAACAGGTGGTACTTCCTGGAGTATTCTCAACACCATCAAAGATGCGTACGACTCATACACTTACACGGACATCTCGTCTGGCTTCTTCCCCAGCGCCGCGGAAAAGTTCTCAGACTTTACCCACAAGATGGTTTTTAAGGTACTCAATGTGGAAGATGAACCTGTCGATCAGGGCTTTGAAGAGGGCTCATACGACATCATCGTGGCAGCTCTGGTACTCCACGCCACCCACGATCTCAAGAGAACTCTGAACAACACCCGCAAATTGTTGAAGCCTGGTGGCTATCTTGTGCTTTTGGAGCTCACTGGTATCACCAGCGTCCGTGCTACATTCATCATGGGCGGCCTTGAAGGTTGGTGGCTTGGCGCAGATGATGGACGTCGCCTTACTCCTCTTGTCACCGCCGTGGAGTGGGACAGCGCACTCCAGGAAACTGGCTTCTCGGGCGCGGAAACCGTCGTTTATGATCTTCCAGATGAGAGCAAGCACTGCACATCACTCATAGTCAGTCAGGCCACTGACGATGATTTTCTCCGACTTCGTGAGCCTCTATCGTACAAATCCGACTTCCAATGCCCCACTGAGCCAGTCTTGATCATCGGCGGCAAGAAGCTCTGGACAAACAAGGTCATTTCAGAAGTAAAGAAGATTCTGCCTAAATCCTGGCACAGGAAGCTTCAAGTCGTCGAGGGCATCGACAAGGTTGATATCAGCCGGCTTTCACCTCGTATGGACATCATCGTTCTTCAAGACGCAGACGAGTCTGTTTTCGCCACCACTATGACCAAGCATCGACTAGAAAGGCTACAGAGTTTGTTGGTCAACTCCAAGAATATGCTCTGGGTGACAACAGCTGGAAAGTCTCACATTCCCCGCGCCAGCCTCATCCAGGGCATTACTCGTGTGGTCCCTGCCGAATTGCCCCATCTCAACACACAACTCCTGGGTCTTTCTACAGAGCAGAGCCCAAGTGCTGCTGCTAGCCATACAGTGGCGGCCTTCCTGCGGATGGTCCAGATCGAGCAAGCTTCGTCAAAGCGTGACATCCTCTGGGCCCAGGAACCCGAATTGGAGATTTCTGTAGACGGTCAAGCCAACATCCCACGTGTAATTCCCGACGTTGGTCTGAATGACATGTACAATGCTTCCAAACGTTCCATCAGCAAGAACGTTAATGTTGAGGGTGTGGCCGTGGAGGCTGTAGTTGTCAACGGAAAAGTGTTATTGCAGTCTGTTGACACAGTTACAGATACTCCCGACTGTGTTCAGATTGTGATCCACTTCACACTTCACATTCCCGGTTTCGACGATGACAGCCTTTACCTAGTTCTCGGTAAGGCTGGATCTCACTGGGTTCTGGCCATTTCACCAACCAATAGCTCAGTCCTAGTCCTCGACTCTAAGCTCGTGACTACTGTGAGTGCGGAATATGGCACCCTTGAGAGTCTCAAATCCTTGGTATCCAACATTCTGGTCCGATCAGTCGCTGCTGTTGCCGATACTGGGAAGGCTGTTCTATTCTACGAGGCTGATGAAACATTTGCTCATTTGGCTGCCTCTGAACTCAACAAGAAGAGTATCAAAGCCCAATTCGCCACTAGGAGAACAAGTGCGCCTGCAGGCTGGATTCATCTCCACCCACTGTCCTCTCAGCGCTCACTGGAAAGACGTATACCTCGCGATGTCGGTGTTATTGTGGACTGTTCTGGCGGTTCATCGGCCCATACTACGACCCTGATGGCTTCAGCTCCAAGAAACTGCCAAGGTTACCGTCTTGGGGCTACTTTGGTATCTTCAGCCATCACGAGCTCCGCCGTCAGCGGCAGTGAATTAATTCAGGAATCTATCAATGAAGCCCAGAGCGCCCCGATAGAGACCGCACTCATCTCTGCTTCCAATCTCGCTGGCGCTAGCTCTACTGCCCTTCTCTCCAAGCACTTCATCACCGACTGGACCAATAGAGACACCATGACTCTTACCATCAAGCCCCTCGACCCTCGCAGTCTCTTCAAGCCCGATAGAACTTACTTTATGGCTGGTATGGCCGGCGGTCTCGGGCTCTCAATCTGCGAATGGATGATACGCAATGGAGCCAAGAACCTGGTCATCACCAGCCGTAACCCCAAACTTCAGGAAGCTACTCTCCAGGAAGCTCATCGAGTCGGTGCTACCATCAAAGTCATGCCTATGGACCTTACTGAGAAAGAGTCTGTCGAGTCAGTGGTGAAGGAGATCAGAGCCTGCATGCCTCCTATTGCTGGCGTTTGTAACGCAGGTATGGTGCTTAAGGATGGGTTTTTTGTCGATATGGATGTTGAGCAGCTGAATGACACACTCGCTGCCAAGGTTCTCGGTTCTGAGCACCTTGATAGTGTTTTTGACGATTTGAAGCTCGACTTCTTCATTTGCTTGGGGTCAGTTGCGTCAGTCATAGGCAACGTCGGGCAATCCAATTACCATGCCGCCAATCTTTTCATGGCCAGCTTGATTTATCAGCGACGTTCTCGCGGACTCGCGGGCTCTATCATTCACATCGCCTATGTCACTGATGTTGGATACGTCACCCGACAAGAACGCGACCGACAGCTTGACTCCCACTTCCGCAAGGTCCGGCTTATGCCCACTTCCGAGACAGATGTCCACCATGCCTTTATGGAAGCTATCAGAGGCGGCAAGCCTGGCAGTTCCGGTGGTAGCCACGAGATAATTATGGGAATTGAGCCTCTTGATGAGCCTGTGCCTCTTGATCAGCAACCTCTGTGGATGAGAGACCCACGCTTCGGACATTTTGCTCCCCCAACATCACTTCACTCTCAACAAGAAAGCGGTGGAGCTGGCAGCGGCGGGAACATCAAACAGTTTATCGAAGAGGCTGAAAGCCAAGAGGAAGCCATTGTTGCTGTCACAAAGGCTTTTTGTGGCAAGCTCGAGACTATGCTGCAACTCGCCAGTGGCAGTGTAAACGTCGCTCGTCCTATCATTGACATTGGCATTGACTCTCTTGTCGCCGTTGAGATCCGTACTTGGTTCCTCAAAGAGCTCGGTGCCGATGTCCCCGTCGTCAAGATCTTGGGCGGTGACACTGTCGAGCAAGTCTCGACTCTCGCAACCAAGAAGGTCATGGCCAGAATAATAGAGAACAGGACCTCTCAGCCTCAGGACGAGGCCAAGTCCAACCATGTGCCGTCTTTGGCTGCCCCAACCACACCTACACAATCCCCTGCATCATCGCTTCCTGTCACTCCCGGAGACTCACGAGCTCCATCACCTCCAGTGAGAATCGAGGAAAACATAGTACCCCTCTCAGAGGAATCGACAGTCGAGATCGCCACTACCCAAGACAACTTAAAGACTGGTCTAATCGCGACAATACTGGCTTTGGAGTCGGATAACGCGAATCCTTCTGATACGGACAGTGATGGCCAACAAGGTAAGTTGCTTTACTACTGTGCAACGTCCCGTCGTTGATGTTTTGACAGGCGCTGACGTGCAATTCGAGCACTCAACTGAGATAAATCTGCCTGAGTTCCTCTCCGAGCAGTCCATGTCTCCAGCTCAGACTCGAATGTGGTTCATCTCGACGCACGCCGAGGACCCGACCGCTTACAACATGGTGTTTCGATACCACGTGAAAGGGCCGGTAAGTATTACTCGACTACGCCACGCGCTGTCTACTATTGCGCACCACCACGAGGCTCTGCGAACTTGCTTCTTTACCCGACTTGGTGATGGCCATCCAATGCAAGGAATCCTAGCTTGTTCACCTGTTCAGCTCAGGCATATTCAAGTGGAGAGTGAGGACCTTGTTGACAACGAAATGAAGCGGCTCGCGTCCTGTCATTGGCACCTCGATCAGGGTAACACATTCGAGCTCGTGCTCATGAGTCGAAACTCGGAAGATCACGAGCTCTTTTTTGCGTATCACCACATTCTCATGGATGTTGTTGGTCTGGGTATCATATTGCGCGACCTCGATCTAGCTTACCAGATGAAGCTCTTGGACTGCAACATATCATCGTATCTCGACTATTCCGCTGCTCAGCTTGAGCTGGAGAGAACTGACGACTTCCATAAGCGCATGGACTTCTGGGAGTCCGAGTTTGCCACTCTTCCCGACACGTTGCCTCTGCTCCCCATGGCAAGTGTAACAAGCCGACCTTGGAATACGGACAACCATTGCCACCACCAGTACCGGCAACTCCAGCCTGAACAGTTCCAGCAAGTCAAGAAAACATGCCAGCGTCTGGGCATCAGCCAGTTTCACTTCCATCTGGCAGTTCTACAGATCCTTCTCGCGAAATATACTGGAGTCGAGGATATTTGCGTAGGCATTGTTGACGCCAATCGTTCTGATGCCAAGTTTGCGCAAACAGTGGGATACTTTGTCAATATGCTCCCTATTCGAGCTGAAGTACGGAGAACGGCTACTTTTTCCAACATAGCCAAGGCCGCGTCTCGAAAAACTCTTACCGTCCTCAACGAAACAGCCGTGCCGTTGGACATGCTTCTCACCAACCTCAAGGTACCTCGATCAGGAGGTACAACGCCTTTGTTCCAGGCGGCACTCAACTATCGCATGGGTTCAATATGGGAGATGCCTCTTGGCGGTGCCAAGTTGTCACTTTCTGACGTCAAGGACGCCACCAATCAGTTTGACCTCAGCCTCGGTATTGCCGAGACTCCAAATGGTTGTGTCATTGAGCTCTACAGTCTATCTTCATTGTACAGTCAGGAAGCTTGCACTCTCATCCTTGAATCCTACCTGCGTTTACTCGATGTATTCTCCACGGATTCAGGCACTGACATTTTGTCCGTGACAATACATGACCGAGTTCAAGTTGACAAAGCGATCGAACTGGGCAAAGGTCCTGTTGCCAAGTATGACTGGCCTTCAACACTCTCCCATCGCCTACAGTACATCATCTCCTTGTACCCTGATGAGGTGGCTGTAAAAGACACCTACACTCAGATCACGTACGCTGAGCTCAACACTCGTCTTCACCGCATGGCAGACGTTCTTTTGCAGCAAGGCTGTACTGTCGGATCTTGTATTGCTGTGCTCTGTGAGCCTTCACTTGACTTTGTTGTTTCCATGCTAGCAGTCCTTAACATTGGTGCGATATACATGCCGTTGGATGTTAGTCTGCCTCCATCACGACACGCAAGCATGATCAAGACTGGTCAGCCGGCAATGATTCTTTGCCATTCTGCCACCAAAGAGCGAGCACACTTACTTTCAAATGAGAGTACCAAGGACTTCCCAGTGATTATGGTTGATAACTTCAATCTTGACGATGCAGCCAACACCGCCCACACGCCAGCGACGACATTCCCCGACGCACCCGCTGTCCTTCTATTTACAAGTGGCTCCACTGGAATTCCCAAGGGTATCATGCTTACACAGGCCAACTTCATCAATCATCTGGCGCTCAAGGCTGATGTCCTGAGTCTCAAACGAGAGACTGTACTACAGCAAAGCTCCTTCGGCTTTGACATGTCTCTGGTTCAGACCTTCTGTGCACTCGTCAACGGTGGCCGGCTCATAATAGCACCTTTTGATATGAGGCGCGATCCCGTTGAGCTGCCCAAGCTTATCTGCCAAGAAGACGTGACGCTGACCATCGCCACTCCCTCCGAGTATCTCGTTTGGTTACGTTACGGAGCCTCTTCGCTCGTCAAGGCCGAAAGTTGGCGTCATGCTTGTATGGGTGGTGAAAAGGTTTCCTCACAGTTGAGAAACGAATTCGTACGCCTTGGACTCAAACAACTTAGGCTCACCAACTGCTATGGACCAACTGAAATTACTGCTGCGGCCACATTCCAGGCTATTCAAGGTGGACAAGGTATCTCTGACCTTTCCGTCGGCAAAGCTTTACCAAACTACTCGATCCGTATCCTGGACTCTACTGGTGCCCCACAGCCAATTGGTCATACTGGCGAGATCTGTATTGGTGGCTCTGGTGTCGCCTTAGGGTATCTCGACCTTGTCGATGAGACTAGTCGCAAATTTATTTCGACCAACGATGAGCAGCGACTATATCTGACCGGTGATAAGGGCCGTCTTCAACCAGACGGCACGCTTCTGTATCTTGGCCGCCTCGATGGGGATACTCAGGTCAAGCTCCGTGGATTACGCGTAGAGCTACAAGAGGTCGAAAATGCTATCCTGGAAGCATCCGGAGGACTTATCTCGGTCGCTGTGGTGTCTCTCAGAAACGACGCCCTGGTTGCACATGTTACTCTGAGCGTAGACAACAGCCCTGTGGACAACGATGTTCTATTGGACATACTTACCCATGTCAATCTTCCGCAATACTTTGTTCCTGCTTCGATCACTGTCTTGTCCGTCTTTCCTACCACTTCCAACGGCAAGATTGATCGCGCAGAAATTGCAAGACTCCCGATCTCTACGCCCACAAGAACTTCTCAGTGTGGTTTCTCACCTCGAGAGAAGATGACTGTCCGTGAAGGTGAACTTCGTCTTCTCTGGGAACGCGTTCTCCCTACGCCTAGTAACCACGGTAGTATCGTTCCTTCATCAGACTTTTTCTTCCTTGGTGGCAACTCTATGCTTCTTATGAAGCTCCAAGCCGCCATCAGAGAGAGCATGACGGTCAAAGTTTCTACGCGAGCACTTTACCAAGCGAGCACGTTACGAGGTATGGCACAAGCTATTAGCCAACTTCGACAAGAGCAGTCTGCTATCGATGCTGATAATGATATTAACTGGGATGCCGAGACTGCTATCCCCTCGTGGCTTGTAAAGCAACTACAGCAAACCTCTCCTTCCCGACGACCCAGATTACCAAAGAGGGGAGTTCAAGTGATGATGACGGGAGCCACTGGCTTCTTGGGTGGTCATCTTCTTCGATCGCTATTGGCTTCAAATGAAGTTACCAAGATACACTGTATCGCAGTTCTGGCGGATCAACAGGATGCGTTGCCGCATGATGACAAGATTCAATGCTACGCGGGAAGTCTCTTATCTCCCACTTTGGGGCTGAGCACAGATCAATGCGAAGATCTTGCCGAGTCAGTAGACGTCATTATCCACGCTGGCTCGAGTGGGCACTGTCTCAACACTTACGCTTCTCTGCGCGTCCCAAATGTGCACTCGACGCAGTTCCTGGCATCGATGGCTGCCTGTAACTCAATTCCTCTTCTCTTTCTCTCGTCGAATCGTGTCACTCTACTCTCTGGCAATGAGGCAACACTTCCTGCATCGATGTCTAGATTCTATCCTGCTACAGACGGGCTAGAGGGTCACATGATGAGTCGTTGGGCTAGTGAGGTATTCTTGGAGAAGCTGGTAGAACATGTCAGTGGTTCTTTTACGGGGCACAAACCATGGACTGTTTCTGTTCACCGCTCTTCAGTCGTGGTCAGTGATCAAGCTCCAAACTCTGATGCGCTGAATGCGATACTGAGATACTCGGTTTCGATGCGGTGCGTTCCTCGTCTGGATAGGGTCAAGGGCTTCATGGATCTTGTACCTCTTGACAAGGTCGTCTCTGAGCTATCAGAATGGGCAGTCAGACTCGCGCAGCCACAATCGACTACGGCGATTCAGTTCAAACATCATTCTGGAGGTATCAAGGTCCCCGCCCACAAATTGCGTGAGCACCTGGACAGTTTGTACAATGTAAAGTTCCAGGAGATTGATATGCGGGAATGGTTGGATCTAGCCTCGGAAGCTGGAATGGATCCGTTGATAACAGCTTATATGGAGGGCATCTTGGAGAATGACGCCCCTATGGTGTTTCCATACATGGGCGAGTAATGTATTGTTTGGTGCAGAACCTTGTTCTTGAGCTAGCTCGGTTAATTTAGGCACTCTCTTTTTTCATATAGTATCATTTGACATTAATAATTTCACGATTCTGTTTCTACATAACTTCTTTTCTTACCAAATGATATTTGCGCGCCGGAGAACTTACTCCTTCACGTTCCTCGGTCTAGGATTACTTGAGGTTTTATTAGTGCTACCTGGTACGTTATCTCCACATAAGACACTCGCGCATTTACAAATCATTACCATTGCATGACCACTATCTCAATCGAAATTATTCATCTGAATATACGTGCTAAACTATGATGCAACTTTTGCCATGAGCACGCCGGTCTTCAAATGCGTGAAATTAAGCTTAGGTGGTCGCCGGACAAGACCACTCGAAGACCACTTGTCAGCCATCTGACTTGGACATTTTATACACATGGCTGAGGTACCAGGCCTTGGTCGAGTTAGCTGAAATTCTTCATCCCAGGGACACTACTCACGTTGTCCATGTGGACATTTAAAGCCGTCACTCCCACCTGTCGCACAACCCATGGCGCATTTACTTTGGGATACATGAATGTAGCGTCCTTATCTTTAACCTCGGGGTTCAAGATTATTGATTCCGGGAGGTGTGGACTGACAGCTGCGGGTCTTGCGATACCTACCATATCGCTGGCCCCTGATGCTATAGCAGTATCGATGCTCGTTCTGTCACGGAAGCCTCCCGTAACAATCACAGGAACTGTTGGAAAGCGAGACTTGACAATTTGGGAAAAGCCTCTGAAGTAGGGCTGCATTCTCCCGGTCTTGTCATCGTCTTGGCCCAGGCTGGTACCAAGAAACATCTGTGCCCCTCATATCAGTCACATAGGGTCTTGTGAAAGCTCTTTTGACATGCAAGGCTTACTGCTGGCTTTTCAAAAGTCCCTCCACTGACATGTAGGTAGTCTACACCTGCGTTGACCATTACGTCTAGCTGCTGTAGCCGATCTTCGATCGCGGACTGATTTCCACTTTCTTCTGGTCCGCCGATCAGGACCCCAATGCAACTCTCGGGGGGCAAAAGCTGACGAATCGCGCGAATTATATCTATCGTCAATCTGGCCCTGTTGATCGCTTCTCCGCCAAAGCTATCACTCCTGAGATTTGTCTGCGGGGAAAGGAACTGATCGAGCAGATATCCATGTGAGGCATGGATCTCCACGCCCCTAAAGCCACTTCTTACCGCTAGTACAGCCGCTCTTGAGAACTTACCGATAATCAATCGAATTTCTTGCTCGTCTATCTCACGTGGTACTCCGAAGGCTAGCTTGGAGACCGCCGTGGCCATGAACCCCGTTCCCATGTGGAGACCAAGGGCACTTGGAGCAAGATTCTTTGCTAGAAGTCCATGCTTCCCTGCCCCTATGGGACACTGCCGACCCGGATGGTTGAGTTGCATGATGGTCGGCGTTCCATACTGGCTACATGTCTGGGCCCACATGGACCATGAAGCAACGACTGCTTCATCACTCAGTGTTGAGTCGAGGGCTAGATCTGTAGAGGTGCCGAGATACCGATCGTCAACTTGGACGTTGCCTAGATCGGAAAGGCAGGTTAGTATCGATGTGATTCCTTCGAAATCAAGCCAGCATGGTCCGGCATACAGAATACATACCCGTGATTAGCATACCCCATCCTCCCTTAGCCCAGTTGCGGTAGACGTTGCGGATTCTTGCATCTGGCAGTGATTGAATGGTGAAAATGTTTTCAGACATAGATGCTTTGACAAGACGATTAGGTAGTCTCAGACCACAACTCAATACCAGAGGCTCCTCTATGATAGACCCGCCCATGTTTTCCATGGCTCTCGATGGACGTGACTGGTGAATAGAATTGGATGAGTGTCCTGTTCTTTACTTTGGTCTCAATGCTATGGCTTTAAGCTACTTCACTCCATCTGTAAGAGTATGTTGTTAAAGACTACGGGACTGTGTTATGATCTAGAACTCACTCCACTTGAGCGCAAATCAATTGCTCCGAGCACTTGGCTGTATCAATTGTTTGGTTAATCAACTGGCGACTGTCGGTACGTACCGGAGAAGTCTCTGGGATGGCTGTGTTATCCCTGTGGTTTCCTGCACGCCCTAGGCGCCCTAGATACGCCCCGCCCTCACAAGGATTGTGTGGGGCTTCTCGAGAATCCCGAGCGTAACCACAGGGGCGAACGGATGCTGACAAGATTCACGAATTTCTCAACATCGTATGTTAATTCTATCAATGTCAATCTTGGTAAATTCTTCTCAGTCTAATTACAGAGTCTAGAGAGAAATTACTTCGTCTTGGCGCTTTCAATCGTAGCCCCTGGCTTCATCGCTGTGACAGCGACAAATCGCCATCGATCCCGGCCCAGAAACGCACTGGCAGCACAAATCATATTGATAAAGTTCTTCTCAATGCCAAACGAGCTAAGCATGTGATATGGTATCGCTACAAGAACATAAAATAGACGAATTATTGGCATGATGTTGGGTTGCCAGTCTCGCACCTCAACATCCACGTACCCAGCCTCCTCAAGAAGGTCTTTGAAGTAATCCAGATGTGCGGCCTCGTTGGTCGGCATAACGGTATATTCATTGACCATTTTCATCACTTGCGTAAGGCGTTCGTTGGGGTCGTCGTGCGTGTTTGAGACTTTGCGCTCGACCTCTACCATGGCGATGCGACCTCCAGGGCGAGTTACGCGAAAGAATTCCTCAATGGCGCGTCTGGGGTCATACGCGTGGCTGATGGACTGCATAGTGTAGACACCGTCAAGAGAAGCGTCTTCGATGGGATCAAGATGATGGTAGTCCATCTTCTCAATGCGCATCTGGCTACTGACATTCGCTTTGCTAGCAACACTGCGTGCTTCTTCAATTTGCCAGTCAATGACGTCGATACCGAGCATGCGCATGCCACGCTGCGCGAAGTATCGCGTTACATGGCCAACGCCGCATCCAGCATCCAGGATTTGTGAACCCTCTGGGAGATCAATTATCTCGAATAACTTTTCTTCCATCCTGAGTCACTGAGATTAGCTCCGATGTAGGTTAAACCACTGAGCCATGATGATTTACCGGCGTAACTGCGGCGTCAAAGGGAACGGCCAGTATGTATCCTTATCCCAATATCCAAAATGTTGGGTGCCCCCCATAATGACTTGGTAGACGAGACGTGAATCCCATGATTCATAGTAATTTCTGAGCTTGTGGTTGTCTTGATCGAATTTGCGTTTGCTAGAAACGGCTGCTTGTGTGCTGATTGGTTCCGCCATTTGGTATCTGTGATTGTCTGTACCATGAGAGATCTAGTGTAACAGTATTTTATAGTTCAAACACAACAGCCCTATCCCGCTACAAGCAATATAACACTTCATCACATAGAAAAAGACCAATGATATGATTGCATAAGAACCAGCGTCAGTGTAGCGACGCGCCTGTCATGCTGGAGTCTGGTAGCAAAAGGTGATGCCAAAATTTTGGACACACCCTACACACCCTACACACCAGGCACGGGAAATGACAGGGGCGAACGGACCATGACTTGCTGCGGGCACCGGGCCCCATCAGAAATGCTACGTGACCTTTTCTCCTCTCCATTCCAGGGCTAGGCTGAGATCGATTAGCGGCCCGTCACTAAAAGCGACCATGTCTCACCGCAAGATCCACCCGGAAAACAGAAAGACAGGCATGGCGTGCCACGATCGCCATGCTTCTGCATTCAAGGTCTCTACCGGAAAATCCTTCTGTACATGCATGTACTTGGAATAGACTCCAATATCTCCGTCAGGTGTGCAAATCCAACGTAGTTATCTCTACCCCTCGCGGAAGTAGTACGGCTCGGCAGTCAAGGAGCGAGGATGGTCTATCATCTGCCCACTTGTCGATGTGAGATCCATACGACATCAGACACAGACTCATTCTCAATCGCGTAGTTGACCTACAAATTACTCTTCCGTATCACCTCAAATTTCTCTAATGATCCTTGCTTGGATCTCTCAGTAGTCAGTATTGGATGACTAGCGATCATGATATCTCTCCATAATCTCATTGAGCTTGCCGCAGTGCATAAAGTGCCTGTCAGCGCTCTTGTTGGTGTCACTCTTGTCATTCTTATCAATCGACTCTTCTTCAACAACACCAAAATCACAACGAAGCAAGGAGTACCCACGTCTCGTGTCTTCCAATGGGACCCCTTCTACGGTCTAGACATGGTCTATAGCCAAGTCAAGGCCCTCAAGAACGACTACTACCTCGATTGGCTACGTCGTCTCCACCAGAACAGGCCAAAGACCTTCTCCATCAACTTCTTTGGAATTCGACAGATCTGCACTATTGAGAGTGAAAACCTCAAGGCTATCCAGGCGACCAACTTCAAAGACTTTGGTCTGGAGCCCATGCGACGTAAGACGAAGGGTGCAATGCCTTTTGCTGACAAAGGTATAAGCACGACAGATGGCAAGAATTGGGAATTTGCACGCTTTCTGGTCAAGCCCTTTTTCTACCGCGAGGTCTATGCTAGTATCGATCGCGTCCGTCCTTTTGTTGATAAACTCATGACACTGCTTCCTCAGGAAGACGGCGTTGAGTTTGACGCACAGCCTCTGATCCAGCGATGGGTGAGTTCCTTTTTTTTGCAATTTTAAACGACTTACTGACACGAATAGTTTCTCGATCTAACCAGCGAGTTCATCTTTGGCGAGTCTATGTGTTCAATGGACAACCCAGAGCGTGCAGACATCACGTGGTCTATGCTTACAGTACTTCGTGGCGGCCGTCTTCGTATCCAATTCTACCGCTTTCTTTGGGCTTTCAACTGGAACTGGTGGCTCGAGGCCGTGTACAAAGTGCATGACTTTGTCAATGTACATATTCGCAGCACCTACGCCGAGATTGAGGAGCGCAAGCGGCTCATCGCCGAAGGTAAAGAGGTTGGTCCTGAGCGTACTGATCTTCTGTGGTTCATGGCTTCCAATGTGCCTGAGGAAGAAGAGCTCAGATCTCAACTTTGCCTTGTGTTTGTCCCAAATAACGACACAACTTCTATCTTCATTAGCAACTGCCTGTGGCACTTGGCCCGCCATCCCGATGCATGGAAGAAGCTCCGTGAGGAGGTGCGTGCCTGTGGTGATGAGCAGCCGACGTTTGAGTCGCTGCGTCATATGACCTACCTTAATGGTGTGATGAATGAGAGTGAGTTTCTCCATGACCTCACCATATAAGCCAAACTAATGTTCTCAGCCCACCGTCTGACTCCCAACAACGTTGTCCAGGTACGCGCTGCTCTGAATGACTCTACGCTCCCTGTAGGTGGCGGCCCGCATGGTAAGCTACCGATGCATGTGCGCAAGGGAGATCTCGTCTCAGTTACCAAGACGGTTATGTATCGTGACCCTGATATTTGGGGCCAAGATGCTGACGAGTTTCACCCTGAGCGTCACGATGGTCTACGTGGTACATGGGACTTTCTCCCGTTCGGCGGCGGCCCTCGTCGTTGCCCAGCACAGATGATGGTGCAGACGGAAGCAGGATACATGCTATATCGTTTGGCACAGAAGTTCAGTCGCATTGAATCGCGAGATTCAACACCATACACACCTGTGATGCGCATTGGGCCGTCTAATAAAACTGGCACCAAGATTGCTCTGTATAAGTAGAATTGGATGTAAGTGGGTTTAGCTTCAGGATAGGCATACCAATCTAATTAACTCTGAGACATGCAAAATATATTGCTGTGTCGATGGCTCGAAATAGAGTGCATGCAAGGGCATCGGCTATGGTAAGGTAACGTGGCAAACTTACCATGTTCTTCTAGTATTTCAACTTTGATCTTTCTAAAGAAGCTACATGATAAAATCAACGTCAATAGGTAAATCAACATTCTCCATGTCTTAAACTTGAACCAGAAGTAGTAAGCGCTGGATGGAAAGCCCCCATAGTACTACAAATAAAGAGCGTTGAAGAGCTACAAGCAGCTTGTAATGTCAGTACGGAAATATATTCTGACCGATGTGAGACCGCTCCTGGGTAAATAGCTTGGCTTCTAAGCTAGAACGCAAGGTAAGATTAGACAACAACGATATGGGGAACAGAAGTAGCGCAATATACCGTATCGCCCATCCGAGAGATGTTTGAAGGAACCTCCAATTGTATCATATACAAGTAGTAGCAGGAAGCTTAGCCCCTATGTCAGTGACAGCCCGGCCAACTTATGAATTGGGTGAAATCATCACGACGTACAGAACCCTTTCCTTTAAAAGTCCATTGTGAAAACTTAGCTGCCTTCTCTATCTCCACCACTTCTGATATGACCGCTCGCAATTCCCTTGAGCAAGATATCATTTACAAGACACAGGATAGACTTAGTATGGGGAAGAGTTCCAACAGGTAAGACAATGAAGAACCATAGGATTAATAAACCTCTGGGGCTCTTCGGGAGGTTTAAAGTAAGACCATATAAGTACAGCAATACGTGGGATTCCAAATTCTTGGTCTGTGCCCTGTATAAGAGGGTGTAAAAGGCTTTACGATCGACTCGTATATCTCCTAGCTGTTAGTTGATGAGATAGACAACTGCACTCCATCTCTTCCCATTCATATCATTTGTATTGCGCCCAATCGTTGACGCATATATATGTCTGTCTTGTATTTGTCATACCATTGGCCGATGCCGTGGTCATTCTGATGACTTGTGTAGCTTCTGATCTCTTTTCCACATTGTAACTGGGCAGGTGATTATTCTTGCTTTGGCAGCTTGCACGTACATTATCATGTTTTTATATGAGCTAGTGAAATGAAGCAATATGCATGAGCAAAAGAAAATCTTTCGCCGGCGCCGCATTGGAGCAGGCAGGGGCAATGTGTAAGCATAATGAGGGATTGACCTTTGGGTAGGATGCACGTGCTCAAGTGATACGTTATGATGTGCACCGCGAGTGAATTTGTGTCAGGAATTGATAGAGAGCAACGGTGCATCCATTTTAATTAAGCCTGTTACAGTCCTTTCACATATTAAAAACTCTGTTCTATTTATTTACGCGTCACCGGAATCTACCCTGGTGAACTATCGGAGCAGTTAATTGGGTTGTGAATATCGCATCTTTGGAGGACCCGAGCTCAGCCACAAGAAAAAAATAGAGTACAGGTGGTATCTACCACTATCTTTATGGTGATTGGCTACCCCGTATAGCATTAAATCCCCATTGGGTTGTGCCTATGAAATAGTTAGATTGTAAATTAAAAAATCTCAATCTTTCCACTCAAAATCGAGCAATCCCATAAAAATACCCCTATTCCATCAGCTTACCGCTCATTGTCAGGGTGGGGCTACGGTAACGCCGGATCCACGGGTAAATTAATTTACCTTATCCCAGCGCGCACAATTTTCCTACCTCGAGCCCCTCTTCTCACACTTGACTATTGCTCTCGAATGCAACAACTTTCTTGCCAGCACAATGGCCGAAACAATCAGAGGCATACAGCCGGGCCAAGCGCCTCCACAACCTTCGCCGGCCGTGCGTTCCAATAGCAAACCACTGCTGAGACACCAGGAGGACATTCGGTGCATTGTCACCACTGCACTATTTTTCACGGTTTTTATTATTACCTGGCAAAACTTCGCATCTCCTTTTACAGGTGGCCTGTTGTCCTTTGCGCTATGGCTCGCCCTGTTCCAGCTCTCTTTTATGGGCGCTGTCACAACGCACAATGCCATTCACCTGCCTGTCTTCTGGGGTAGAAATTGGAACAAGTTCTACCAGATTTGCTTGTCTTTGCAGTATGGTGGAGCTGTCTCCATCTTTGTCCCAGGCCACAATCTGTCTCACCACAAGTATCCTCAACAAGCCAAAGACGTCAGTAAGTGCCACCCTCATTCTTGTAGTCCTTCGTGCATCGCCACCACATTTCTCATATACTTGGAATGAGTACTACGAGAACTTCAATCATAATGGGAAGCTCGGCGCTAATGATCTAACTGTTTTGCAGTGCGCACCACAAAGGTTCGATATAGTTGGAATCTCCTGAATGGCCTCTTGTTCTTCTGGCATGTTGTCTTATCTGGAAACAAAGATGATAAGCTCTATTTCGAGGCTCAGGCCCGACTTAACCGCCCCATCGTGAAGCAGCGACAGCTCGAAGAAATTGCAGTCTGGGGTACCACTGCAGTGCTTATCTTGGTCGATTGGCGTCGCTGGATCTGGTTTGCATTGCTACCGCAGTTTTATGCAAAGTACTGCATCCTCTCACTGAACTTTCTACAACACGATGGATGCGATATGACCTCCAAATACAACTTTGCGCGCAACTTTACTGGTCGATCACTGAACTACTTGTGCTTTAACAATGGATATCACACCGTTCATCATCTGCATTCGGGGTTGCACTGGTCCGTTCTACCACAGAAGCATCAGGAACTCATTGGGCCTCATATTGCGTCGAGCTTGGAAGATTCCAGCATATTGCTGTACATGTGGCGCAGCTTCATTTATCCAGGTCTTCGCCTTGATTACCAAGGCAAGCCCCTGGTTATCACCAAGGAGGAACATGACATGCCAGATGAGCCCTGGTTTTATACAGAGTCTGAAACCTTTTCAGAAACAAAGGAGTACCTTGCCCAGGGCATGAAGTAATGAGATAGAAAAAGGCTTAGAAATCTAAGAATTTTCACATGACCGAGTTCTACATATTAGGAGATGTAAAATATTGTGGACCTGTCACACATAATACAGGGTTGAGCTATCTTGGTCAGACTTATTGAATTAAGTCAATCAAAGTGAATTATAAGATATACCATTTAAAAACATTAGTACCCACGATGTTTGAATCAAGTTACTCTGCCAATCTTGTATCAATATCAATCTCTAGTCAAACACATTTCCCAACACTAAGACAAGAGCACAGTTCGGAGTGAGTTGACTCTATAACACCGCTAATTCCTCGAGTATGCCTTTCATCTCAGCTACATCAAGAGCGATTGCTCCCAATTCACTTGTAGCTCCTGACAGTTCATACCCATACTGCAAGTTCTCCGTCAGAATCAACTTCTAAATTCCCTCGATACCTGCGTTCGCGGCAAAGGAGATACTTCTATTCAACAGTTTACAAGCACTGTCGTAACGACCTTGATTGGCATGTACCAATGCCTGCATCGAATTTACTCATCATTCCCAAGAAAAAGCTGAACTTCCACAAAAGCGACGATGCAAAGCCCTCAATCTCGATACAGTTGGTTTTAAGGTGGAGTCGTACTCATTGGTCATGACTTGAACATTATCAAGCCCATTTTTCGAATGGCAGCCATGCCACGGCGAATATTTGTTCTTGAAACAGTTCCATGTGTTATCTGAGCCACCTCCTACGCCATATACCAAGACAATGTTGGCGCGTCTGTATTCTGGTGGCATTTCTACCGGGTGTGGGAAGAAACATCGAGTGTCCAAAATCTACAAGGCTCTTACGCATGAACACAGTGCTACTGAGGTAAATATAGGTGTATGTTTCTTTTGTGACCACCTGTTTAGCACCCAAGCCTTCTTAACAGCCGCGAGGTACCATTTCTAGTGTCATACATCATGCAGTTTGTCGTCGACATCAGTTACGCACTGCGGGGCAATGAGTTTTTGTATTACTTCTTCACTGCCACGTCATCCAGGTGACGTATTTCTGTGCCATTAAATAGTGTACAGTCAGGTCTAGTATTCGTAACTACTGTCTGTCCAACCTCATAACTGTGGATATTGCACTACAATCTACAATATTCTACGGGAAGTCCTCTCCTTTAGTCGACGGTCGTCACAGTGTCCTCGCCAAAACCTTCCTCGATTCATTTCAAGGGCTTAATACGCCAGCCCACAAGAAGTAAGGTGAGTGAGATGAGAAGCCCGAATGCTATGTGAGAGCAGGATGGAGTAAGACGGTAAGCCAATGATACACTGCATCCAATCTAAACTGGTTATCGTAAGGCCTCTATGCGTCAGTTTATATTATCAAGATATGTAGTCTTCTTTCTGCATGTTCACCACTGCGGTTGTCCTCCATGACATCCAAGATTACCCGTCGTAAACGCCTTTTCAGGCATTTAAAAATATATCTAGTAACACGAGGCAACAAGGTCAAACTAAGATAGAGTTTCTCCAACAACCGACCAACTGAAGACCAATCCGTCGTCTAGACAGTCCAGCGCTCAATTCGGGATCTGAAAGGCTTGTGGGATATTGACGATAGGATTGCTACTTCATCAAGACCGAGCAGATAGGATCGCGAGAATTTATTAGAGAGTGTGATAGTTGGTACTGTTCCAGATAGTTTCAGTCCATCCCATGCCAAATTTAAGGCCAGGAGCCTGGAGTGGTTTCGGATCTATTATAGATTATCTGAGTCTGATCAGGTTCTCCATCTTGATCAGGAAACCCATTTTGATCGCTATGCACTTAGGAAATGTTTGGACTTTATCCAGTTTACTACACATGAGGAAGTTTTGCTTGCACAGGTAGGTCTTTATGCCCCAGACTCGATGATTACGTTTGCAGCCGAATTCCTGTCATAGGAGCAATTACTCTATAATGAATGTGACTACTGGGAGAGGTACTTTTCAACTGCTGCAGACGCCTATCGGTTCCAGGAAGATCTCGTCCGTTTCTGGTTTCAAGCCTCTTGGTCCAATCAGCCAGTATTTAGCGTTCATGGTAGTTTACGATCAGTGAATGGAGAGGTCGAGACATCAGTGACATGGGATACAAGTAATCTGACTGAAGACTATTGGTTTGCTAAGCACGTCAGTCATAACATCTTTTGCTTACAATACGGGGATAGTAATGAAAGGTGACTATAAATACGTGAGTTGCACTAGGCTTACGCTTAAGGCTATAAGCTACAGTGATTAAAAGCTTTCGCGCAAGAACAATCTCCATGACGTATCCATGACTACCTGCGTCAGAGGTGCCTTTGGCACAATGGAACCATTAGCTTCCTTCCCTTTCCGCCAAGTACTTAGCAGCGTGTTGGTATCTTCAGACCACCGATATAGTTGTGTAAGTGCTGTAAAGGTCTCAAAAACCCCGGTAAATTGGAACATGTGACTGACTATCATGGGCTTGTTACAATAAAGGCTTTTGGCTTGGTTTTGCTGTGGATGCCCTGGTAAAGTTCCAGTTTGGGTTATGGGAGTTGTCCCTGCCGAGATTTCCCACAGGGTTGCTGGTCACTCTATCTCAGTTCTCACTACTGTAAGTCCAAGTCTAACAGAGTATGAACTTATAGATAAATCAATCGGGATATTACTGATATGCTATCTAACACAGGATCTATACGCCGGATGCCTTGGGAAACTCCAATTGGCACCCCATGATATGTGTCATATGACATAATTGTCTATAATAAGGAAAAGAAAGACCAGAAAGATAATCAAAGATAGGATTATACGTGTATTTATATCTTTAATATCCGGGCATTATGCTTGTGGGGTGTCTACTGTTATAATGATTACTCCGAAACAATCTTGGGAAACAACTCTGCAGCAGCAATCGTGTCTTCATCTCTAGAATGCTTTCCAACAATTCGCGATACCAGTGGAGCGTCAACATACTTCTTGACCGAACCTGGTACTAGTATTGGGTTGTAATATATTTTAAAATCTTTGGAAGGATATAAGTCACATTTTCGCCATTCTCTTTCGTTTTGTTTTCCGCAGATCGAGGCTTATAATGTAGATCAGCTGCGTCAACCACCGGATTGACCTTGAGACCAGTTTGAAAGGTAACAGCTGGTTGATCGAGAATGTTTTAGATAGCTGTGTAGGAGATGTAGTGTGCATTGGCTAGCAAGGAGGCAGGTCCTGGTTAGGCTGGACGGAGAATAAAGTCAACACCTCTCTTATTATGACTTGGTGGTACCTGGCACAAAGTTAGCAACTACCTTCCATTTATTGTATATACATACACTTCTCTGAAATCATCTCTTCGCACATTCCATGCCCAATTCTCCGGCACAGAGAGTGGCTCCGGTCGAGAGAAATTGAAGATATGATGTGATAGATCTGTGATCAGCTCTCCACTCTCTTCCAGGAGATCTTTCTGAGTCTTGGCACATACAAGGAGGGCCAAATGTTCCCACTACAAGTCGATAAAGAGATGGCATTAGCTTTCACATCTTAGTTGTATCGTCCACGCATTATCGATACTTGGCAATAGTAACATCAACATCATGAAGTCAGGCTAAGGAAAGGCCATTTCTTATCAGTATTAATAGATGTAAGATATGTCGAATTATATACAGCGAAATATTCGTTTGCCAAACTTATGCAGAGTAGACACAGGCGACAGGGTTCTTGTCCTTGGTGGCGCGGATAGTGATAGCTTGACAATCTTTGTTACCGCCAGGGTTCTTGTTACCAACATCGGCCCAGAGGGTGTAAGAGCCACCAGCCTTCTTACTGTTGGGGCAAGCCAGGAAATTATTGCCACCGAAAGTAAGATCTCCGTTCTTTGTAACCTTCCAGCCCTTGGTCTCGGCGTTCTTGGGGTAGTTAAAGCCCTTGTCTCCGTAGGTGGAAAAAGCGAGGATGCCCTGGCCCATGCCGGAGCGGTCAACGTAGGCGACTTGGGGGTTGTTGCCCCAGGTGAGAAGACTGAGCTCGCCGTCTTTGTTGATATTGAATGTGACTTCATTCTCAATCAATCCACGGTCGCAGGATGCGTGCTGATTCCTGAGCTTGAGTGCGAAGCGGCCGTTGGATGCTTGAAGAGCGGCGTTGTTGGTCTCTTTATTGCCATGGAGGGCAACGGCATTGTATTCTGTGACCTCGACGATCTTATCGGAGGCGGCGGAAGTCATGCCGGCGGCGAGAAAAGTGGTGAAGATAGTAGAGAAATGCATCTTGATAGTGTGGTAGTACAATAAATTGAGTAGTTGCGTACGAGTGTTGATTGTCAAAGCGAGTGTAGTTTGCATGTATAGTTGGATAGTAGAAGTCTGAGGAAACTAGATTTATGTATGGATTTTTATCTCTCCTGATTTATATTCATGCCGTCATTGCCGGAATATTTATATCTGCCGTTTGCCAGGGGAATACGAGATAGCGTGGTGGTTAAGCTGGAACCATTCCACTTGGCTCGTATCTGACGGGGGTTACCCCAGTTTATTTGCCTCGACCTGTTTCTAGAACGGCCACGGCACCAATTGCCGTAAAAGCTTGCAACGGGGCAGTGGACACTACAAGCTATGGAGCGCCCACTCGGAGAAGAGGACGGCAAATAGCCTTACTATTTAAAGAAGATACGCTACTTCCGGGGTCCACAGCCCCGTTGCAAGTTGAGTCTTTGCGGGAGGCGGTGCAATCACGCGACAAGGGTTTTCCTGATTATCCTCCGTCGTTAAACTCTGTGAATTGTTAGGGACGCCGACTGGTTGAACAGTTCCCAATTTGAGTGGTCTATCGAACAACCGAGCCTGGGCCCTTGAGCCATTGCTTTCCGTGCCAGTGTCAAGCGAGTTGTAGTATGAAGGATGGGGTAATTTCCGGGTGCTTGCTAATGTAGGGTGCGGTTTGAAGCAGCATTGGAAGTGAATGATAGAAGCAAGCACTTGACTCCGTCTTATATGGACTCACCGCATCAAAAATTCAGCAGGATAGATAAGGCTTACTCACTGAATTGAGTGAACCTGACAAGCATGCCGTATTTTCATCTGCTAATCACTGCCCGCCATCCTGGATGTTGATGTGATATCCACTATTTTCATTTCCAAGAACCTATCACGACTACTACACGGAGATTTAAATTCCGCATAAGGATCTGACAGTCGGAATTGGGTAGATGTAGGGGTCTCGTTTTGGACCACAAGCGAGGAACTCATAATCTTTTAATTGAATAAATTGCTGAGCCGACGAGTGTATCATGGAGCTGCGGGGATTCTGGAAAGTGTCTTGGATTTTATATAGGGTAGGGTTGATTCAATGACTACGAAGTTGATCAAAAATACAACGCCCAAATCTCTAATATCATAATCCCGATTAATATTCGACATTTCTGAGGACTCTTCAGGCTTTGATTAATTGCGAGATCTCATTCCTGGCCTTTTACTCTTTTACACAATGGTCAAAACAAGATTCGTCGATGCCTGGATTATGTGCAAAACAGAAACACGCTTACTCGCAACGCCCATTACTCTCGCTGCACGCATATGCAAGACGACGAGATCACTGATGGGTCTCTTTATCATATCTACTTAACTCTTATCTTGTGTATATAAGTCCACAACCTTGATCAACGTGTTGATCTTCTCAGCTTCAGCGACGGCCGCATGCATTCTCTCTTACTCAGTCAGTCGCTCCACAGCTTGACCTACCGCGATGGATTTTACTTGATTGTATCCGATCATGTGCCTAAGAACATGTGTCTTGGAGCACAAAAATACCGACTGTTGTTTATAAAGAATGAGCCGCTACAAGTCGCCGGACGGTGTTAGAACTGCCATGTCCGATGGCCTTGATCCACGACGTGTCGTCATTGATGCTGACTCTTTACACTCTGGCTGATGTGGTACTGCGTCACTAAAAGAATCTGACTTTAATCACGTCCCAGATCCCATCGACGACAAGACGCATCGTGTTGCGGATGGGAAGCCATCTGGCCTTCCGGATGAAGCAGCCACGATGTCTATCAGTGGGTGCAACTTCAACTCAAAGTCTTCGAACCCAAAGTCTGAGTAATCGGACGATTTGGGCATATCAAATAGATCAATAAATGAAGCACGAACGAATTGAGGCGGTCCGCGCTGTGGTAACTGCTCAAATTGACGTTGGCCTTATTGAATTTCCCGCTGAGATGGATCAAGGTTACACGACAATGTCGCAGGCTATACTGGCGCAGTCGAATGGCATTTAATGAAGAGGCATGGGTCGCACATGGAACACTCAAAATGACAGAACCTAACTCTCCGTTACGAATGGCAGCTCATTGGCCTATCCAAGCAACCGATGATGTCGGTGATAAATGAAAACAAGTGTAGCGGGCTATGAAGTTCAGCAAAAAGTACAACTTGGCAACAAATGTTGAGTTTGGAAGTGTCGGAAGCAGGGTCATCACTGTTGGGGTTACTGAGATATGTACTACTCAACTGTCCGAGCCGTGTCCCATAGCTGGAGGTTCGCCGCGTATCTGAGAGCCTGTTCCTACAGGCCCGTAATCAGAAAGGCGGATGCTGACGGTTTACAGGTTTCTTTGCATGCAATGGACGATGGTGCGGGCACTCGACTAAAGTTTGACCTTATATATATCCCTTAGATAGATTAAGGTTATAAGATAAAAAAAATATATTAAGTTTACTATAATAGAGCACCATAGATAATGCCCTTAAATATAGTTTTTCCTCTTAATATCATTATAATAATAGATATTATACTTTGACTTTAAACCTTTAGTTATTATAAATATAAATCGAGTGTAAATTCCCTTGTAATCGGTTTTATGAATTGGTATTGTTTTTATCTAAAGGTTTTAACCTAATAGATGCCTCATTCATGAATCGCTCTTTTAGAAGAGTGTCATACTTAACTTCTTCGTGATTACCTGCATTGATATGAGTAGTATGGAACGGTATAGCTTTCTTGAAGTCGTCCTTGTATGCATTGTATCGCGCCCTGGGCTACTTTATAGTCAGCTTCGTTTCGTACGCATCATTAGTTCTCGTTGAGTATACAATTGGTCCGGTATTATCAGAGATCCAGCTGATAAAAATCTTGTGGGACCTGGGAGAATGGTTAGTTTCCACGCAAAGCAAAACCAATAATTCCTGCTTTGGCCGTGCGTACCTTTCTTCGGCTTGAGGCTCTAGATTGACTATATGGTAGAGAATAAAGCGACACTACGGGAGTTAGTCTTTGGAAGAGAAGGAGCATTATATCTGAGAATGCGAACATCGGTTTCCGGGAGCCCCATTATGAGTTGTACCCAGTCTTCTTCAATGCCTTCACTCTCTACTTCCAATTCCGTATAATAGGAAGACAACTTGAAAACGACATAAGCGAAGTGGTCACTGTCCTTGAACCGGTCAAGTGCTGCTTTGGCTTGATCGGTGATCTGAGGCCTAAAGGGAAATAGTAAGTATTGGGGAGGGATATCATGGCTTATCGCGATACAAAGGGGGATGATTGTGGCATGGAGTAATGCTAGAGTAAACATACTGAGGCTAAGTAATTGAGCGAAATGTTAGTCAAAGAGCCAAAGTTTGTATATAGCAGAGGAGGCTTACCATGTTGACGGGTTTAGCTGCTTGACACAACGGCTGGAAGGTAAAGTGTTTGATATATTGTTATTGGCTATCCGGAAGTGTATGAGTGTTCCGAGAGAGTGTAGGCTGGGAGATAAAACTAGGAGGACTGGAAAGAACTTGAAAGGAGTAGATGGTATAAAAGTAAATGTGAGGTCGTATAAACCACCCCAGTAAGAAGATGACGACACGGGTCAACGTGATTCCAAGATTTCAATAGGCATCAAAGTGTCTTTTTGACATCATGTTGGGTGCGTTGGCGCGGGTGAGATATGCATGTCTCTGGAGCTAGTAGGGCTTGTGGAGACGGCACATTGCGTGCCCCCATTGTCGATCGTTTAGTCGCTAGAGTCGATACATTCTCCTCGAGCTATATGCCGTATTAAAGTGAGTGGATAGTCTGTCCTACAATTTCCATTGGCTCTGCAGGGATACAATTGGAGATATCAGTACGACCCTTAAGGCCCTGATTTGTATTGCACATCCGATAAATAGTGGATTGACAAAAGTGACATCGTTAGCGTAGCATAATTCCTAGGTACCGAAGGTACCCCCTGTCTGATGGTTATGAAAGCTAGTCACGTGATTGAACTGCTCTTGCC